>PYFS01000733.1:0-56228 GCA_003671545.1 Ophiognomonia clavigignenti-juglandacearum | reverse complement strand
TTATTATTATTATTATTATTATTATTATTATTATTATTATTATTATTATTATTATTATTATTATTATTATTATTATTGCCGCTGCTATATTTCGTATAGCTAGCGAAATTTATTATAAAAGCGGGTAATAGCTTCGAAAATTCGACGGCGTTTTAGCTTTCGTTATTAAATATGCTGTTATTATTATTAACGATATTATTATTATAATTGTTAGATATACGTTAGATTAAACGAAAAGGACGAGAAATCGGTGGCTTATGCGCTAAAGTTATTGCGGATTTTATATTAGCTTTATTTTATAAAAATATAAAAAAGAGGGGTATAGCTTACGCTATAATTTATGATCTTTAAATAATAATATCTTTATCCTATTAATATATAATATATACGGTTTACTTATTTTTTTATAGCCGAAATAGCCTCGTTTTTGTTATATTATAATTAATATATATTATATACGTAACGTATTTATAGAAATATTTAATAATTATAATTAGCGGCGCTTTATATAATATTCGGCAATATTTATAATTGTAATCGAATAAGTGGATTATAATTTGCGAGGAGTTTGGAGAATATAGGAAAGAAAGGAAGGGCCGATAATAGGGATGCGTAAATATATATCATATTATTAATAAAAGCAAAGAAACAACGGATAATAAAAGGCTTAATCGAGGCTTTGGCGGTTATTTAAAGGTTATGATGGTAAAAAGATCCAAATCATATATCGATTTAATTTATATTAAATGATATGTAAATAACGGTCCGGATTTTATTAATAAACAACTCTTTTCGATTTTAGCAATTTTTATATTATAGGATTAGCTATTAATATAATAACTACCACCACTTTTTAGCGGCCCTAATTTATATCGAACCAATTGTTTTATTTTTTCTATTTTTCGGATCAATATATATATATAAAAAGGCCTATATGCGCGAACAAATATTAATTTTAAAAGCATTTATTATTAAAATCGTAGCTATTAAACTAATTTGTTTGGAAACGAGATTTATTCTTTGTTTTTCCTTTTCTTATCTCGCTTTTTTAAAAAAGAATATCTTGTTACTAAAAAAATCGTTTTTATTAAAAATAATAAAATATCTAAAGCGGCGATTTAAAAATATCGAAAAATTAAATAAATTTATTTAACGGGTATTTCCGTTATTATCTATAATCTTTGAATTCAATGAAATAGATATAACGGCATTTAATTTATCTAGGTTATCCTCGTCGTCTTTATTATCGTCTTCGCCTTTTTATAAAAACCGGAAATCGTTTAATATTTTAGTATATTTCTTTCTTGGGGTTTTAGATATTGGTTCGCCCTTTTTTATCGCTATAATATTTCTAAAACCAGATTCGCCTATACCCGTTATAAATAATTCACCTATACCAAAGCTTTATACCGCTTTAGCCGTAATAGCGGCTCGTTTTTCTGCTTTTATAACGATTTCGCCTAAAATATTTTAAAAAGCTATATTAACACCGGAAAAAGCCCCGATTAAAATTACAATTATAAAAGTAAACGCTAACGGGAGGATAAATAATAACATAAAAGGCACCATATATATTGCGGATATATACCGAGATTAATAATTCTTATATACATAATAAATATAAATATTTTATAAAATTATATCTAAAGGTATTGCTAAAACCTTTATGTATTTTACCCAAATATTATCGTTTTTAATATACAATTAATAAATTTGATAAATCTATTATAATTATATAATAACTTAAACCAAAATTATTTCTAAACTGTAATTTATATTTACTTATCAGATGCTTAAATTAAATAACAAAGCTTAATCGTTATATATAATCCGTTATATAAATTAATTAAAAAGTATAAATTTGCCTAACCGTAGGACATATTTTTTAATAAATCTTTAAATACTACGCCTCCCTTTAAACTATATTCTTACACAAAAATAAAGTAAAACGCGACGATATATTTTTAAATAGAGTATCTGCTAACATTAATAATCGGAAGATCGGAGATCGCTTCGTTAAAATTGGCCGGAATATGAAAGGAAAACGTAATAAAATCTATCTACGAAGAAAATATAATCAATAAAAATATAATAAACCAGGAAAACAAAGAATAATAGATTTATTAAAATCGAAAATTTAAAAATAAATAACAATATTTTATTTTAAAAGCTAATATTTTTTTATTTTATAGCGATATCGTAAAAAAGAAAAAAGAGAATATATTATATAACTATCGCGAGCGTATATATAATATCACTAACGCATTAACGCCGGACTAACTATCCCGGCCCGAGCTCGTCGTTATCGATAGAAACGGGATATCTATAATAATCGGCTAATACTCGATAATTAAATATATAATCGAAATTAATATTATTCGAATCGCAAAATCATAGCGATACTAATTATAATAATATCGAAAAAATATATTTACATCTTATCGAGATATAATAAAGCTAGAATAATATATAAAATCCTAATAAAATTGCTAATTTAGATCTTTATAAAGCATTTAAACGATATTTATAAATAATAATCTAAATAACTAAATAGCTCGTATATCCAATTTCAATATATAAATTATAATTCTTATATATTACTAATCTATATATTATTACGCCGCCTAAATAAAAATATATGCATCTAAAATTCTAATTCATAAATATATATATATATTTAAAACCTTATGATCTTTATTACCCTTTATAAAATATATACCGAAAACTCTTTTCAATTCGTAAACGTATATACGCCCGAAACTTTAGCATTTTTCGTAAAGATAAATTAACTATAAAACCCGTAAAATATAGCTAAGCGATGGTCGGAAAAGCAATCGATCTATATCATAACCACCGTTCTCGCCTTTATTACCATTACCGTCCTTATTTTTATCGAATTTATATATACGCTTACGCCTTTAAGTAATTCGCAAATATAATATCAACGGCATCGGCCTTCTTTGATACTAACCGGAAAACGGAAACCGGAAAGCGGCGGAAAAAAAAAGATAACGAAAAAAGGGATCGAGAAAAGGTTATAAAAAGAAAAATCAAAAAATAAAAAATAAAAGGAATTTAGAAAATAGAATAATCGATTAATATAATATAATAAAGCTTAACTTTAAATTATATATCGTATTCTGTAATTTATATATTATATTTTAATAAGCGAAATATATATATGTTTATAATTAATATAATATCATTTATACAATAAATCTTTAAATCGTTAATATTTCTCGTTAAAAACCAATTTCGGTCGCTTTTTTATTTCTTTTAATTTACGAGTGCTTTTTCCGTTCCTAATGTTATTATATTAATCCTCGCAATAAATTTCGGCTTAAATAGCGAAATCGAAATTTTCGATAATTATGTTCTCCTTTTAGAGCATAAGCTCGGATTTTAGCTTATAAATATAAAGCTATGCTTATTAATTTGAATAATAATAACGGCGGTATGTATAGCGGCGGCGGTCGGTATAATATTTTTAATAATTTCGACGGCAGCCCGCTCGCAAATAAGCGCTTAGCTAATATTAATAGCGAGAAAATCGACCCAAAACTAAAGAATATACCTATTATATTTATCGATTCCAACTATACCATAACATTAATCTTCAAAATAAATTGACGATTTACGCCTATTTAGCCAAACTAGATTAAATCACCGTGCTTATAAATCTAGAAAATAACAGCTCCAATAACCTAAAAATACCATTATCGATCTTACATAAAAACGGTTCGAAAATCGATAATACGCAATATTTTAGAAAATATTAATTAATCCTAGGCTTTATATAAAAGCATATAGAAACGTAAATAACTTCCGAGATAAATTGAATATCGTAAAATCTCGCTCGTTTAATAAAT
Organism: Ophiognomonia clavigignenti-juglandacearum; assembly: GCA_003671545.1. NCBI lineage: Eukaryota > Fungi > Ascomycota > Sordariomycetes > Diaporthales > Gnomoniaceae > Ophiognomonia > Ophiognomonia clavigignenti-juglandacearum. Next base: position 52,359 of record PYFS01000733.1, on the reverse strand, counting down.
AGATTATTATTTACTAAATGCCGGGGGGTAATTATAGTAAAAAAAGGGAAAAATAAAAAGAAGAACGGTAAATATGCGTATAATGGAAAAAGTTATAATATAAATTGCTATAGATATCGCAAAAGGGATTACCGACCTATTATCGTCGTTATTATCAAATGTTAAATCAATTAATCTAATATTCTAGCTATTGGCGATATGGTTCGCTATATGCTAATAGAAAATATCTCTAATTATTAAAAAGCATATCTATAAAGCTTATTATAATGAGGCTATACATGCGGAGAAAAACAATTATAATATTAAAAAAAAGATTATAGATCCCTGAAACTATTAGTATATTTCTTTATATATTTATACCTTATATTGCTCGGGGATTAAACCACCCGGAGGCTTTTTAAATATCATTAGCGATAATATCTTATAACGATAATAAAATATATAATAGCTTTTTTTTAACCCTCGGTGATTAAATAATAAATAATATTTAGTATTATTAAAATCAATATCATAGCTTATTTTGGTTTTATCTTGATTTTATTATATTTTAGCGTGTTATTTTAATCTCGGCTTACATTCGAATAAGCATTATATATTATTAATTACCATATATATATATGAATTAAGAGAGCGATATTTAATATAATCTTGGGTCCGGTCTTAGGTCTTATTGGATTTATTAAAATGCGGTGTGTTGGAGCAGGGTGGGAAGATAGTACTTAGGGGTAGGGATAGAATATCTTGGGCACTGATCAGGGTAGGATCATGGGTGTAAACCAGTTAGGATAGTGATTTTCTTTTTGGGCCTTAATTTTAATTTTTTGGCATTTGCTTTTTTCCCTTTCGTTTTATAAAATCTGATTTGATGCCCCCCAATTCTAATCAGATTGTGATTATTCTAAATTACGACGTTTGTGTGCTTTTGAGCTCGTATATACCCCGATTCCGATTCTCCCTACCGGCTTCAGCAGCGCCGTCAAGTCAGACGTCAACAACGTCTTTTGGCGAGTCCATTGTGTGGGACCTACTGGCCATGCGCTGGTTCACCGGTCCGGTGGTAATAAATTATTATAAACCAGATCCCTCTTTAGCATCCCCGGACGGATAATGGCAATAAATACCGAATGGTGATTTATTATATAAACGCATTAAAATAAAGCCATCTTTTTTATATTTATATAATATATCGGGATAGCATTATTATAAAAAGGTTAATTTTAATCTAATCGATTTATATATATTTTAAAATTATTCGCAGAAAAGCGATTTATATAATTAAATCTAAAGCGCTTATAATATAAATCTTAGTATAAAACAAATATTAATAAATACGGCGATATTAATAGTTATATAAAAGCTAATTCTTTATATAAAAAAGGGCATTTAGGGTACGATATACGATATCCTTTAGCTAGCTGGTTTAACGCGACAGGAAATTAAATACAAAATCGTGAATTTAATTTTAAAGTTTTGTTTAAAACAAAAACAATGTAGATTATAAAGGATCGCGGCGGGGAATAGATTGCTTATTATATAATTCCCTATAAAACACCAATTTAATAAAGTTATTTGGCCCTTTTTATAAAATTATAAGGTTTATAGAGCGGGGCGCAATTGGTAATAATGCTTTTTATTATTTTATAAAGCAAACGCTTATAAATAACATTAACAATACCAACAATATTAATAATAATACCTACCTAATTTAAATCTCTTATACCACGACTTTTAAAAAAGACGCTATGGCTTTTATTGCAAAAGAGGAGATTGCTAGCGTTGGTGAATTCTGACCTTATTATTCAAATATTGCGATTGCCGAATCGCGAATACGCAAACCTTAGAGTTAATATTAATCGTTTATATAACTTCTAACATTTTTCGAAAAATACCCATTATTATTTAATAAACCGCCTAACAATATAACGACAAAATCCGGAATAAATATAAAACGCAATTAATAATAATATCGATCTAAGCTTTATTTACTTAAACGGCTATCAAATCGTTTAGAAATTATCTTTAGCGTAAAGCAAATAATAAGACATTTATTTTAAAAACCCATAATTCGTAAGCGATTTCATAATTAAAATGCGCATTGATTTAAATATTTTATATAATTAATTGGCCTTATAGACGATATAAAAAAAACGCGGGATTTTAAAGATAATATATTATATAACGGAATCGAAAACGGATATTTAAGATATATTACGCGAATTATATCTATAACGGAGAATCTAATTAATATAAATAACTATTTACTCCGCCCGCGATATGATAACCGGTAATTACGATAATTATAAATTAATTTGGTTTGAAAACGCCGCAATTAGCATAAGCACTATTAATACCGGAAAAATTATAATTTATATCGATATTGTTAATAACGCTATCCCCAATTACCGACGTCTTTTAATAATAATTCGAATTATAATCTAAACTATTTATAACCATTTCTCTTTCCTCTATTTCCTCCGATATTATAAACTATATAAATAGAATATTAAATCCGAAATATATTATAAACTAATATAATAAAGCGAAGGAGATATAACGAGAATTGTTTTAAATAGATTGGAATTATTTAAAAAATTTATTCCGTAATTATTAAGATAAGGAAAATGATAAATAAATAATCGTAATTTAAAAGAAATACGAAATACAATTACGGATAGGATAACGATTAAAAGAAAATTTAATAAATTATAAGAGTGATTAAAGATGTTATTAATTAAATAAAATAAACAATTAGGAGATATATATACGAAACTTTTAACGAATCGCGAAATAATCCGATAAATTATAGCATTAAGAGAAATTATCGAAAAGGATGAGAATTTCTTGAATAGCGCCGCTGATAATAAATAATAGAAATCAGCCTAATTAGGCATATAGAGGACAATAATTACGTTAACGAGATAATAGCGATAGTGGTGGTGGTAGTGTAATAGAGGAGTGAATAATAAAAACCAGCTTAGCTAGGCATACGGAGGAAGATAGTTACGTTAGCGAGATAGTGGCGGCGGTGGTGGTGGTGGTGGAGGAATAAATAATAAAAACTAGCCCAGTTAGGTATATGGAGGAGAATAGTTACGTTAGCGAAATAATAAAGGCGAGCACGCGATAATAGTAAAGGAAAAGGAGGAGTATTTAATTGGGCGGCGGGCTATAAATAAAGAAAATTAGCCCGAGCGGGTATACGGTATTGCAGGAAGAGGAGGAATAGGTAATTAAACGGATAAATAATAAATAAGAAATTAACTTATTCGGATATATAACCGATTTTCGAAATTTTCGTGATATCTTTAAAAATAAAACTTTAAGATATAAGAAAAGTTTTAATGATATCCTTAAAAATAAAGCTTTGGGATATTACTAAAACCTTATATAATATCCCTAAAAATGGATATATAATGCGTATATATAGGGGTGTGCTCTATTAGCGATTTAGGTGTGCCTTGATAGATGATCTCTAATCGCGGGAACGTTTTTAACCAAAAGATTAAAAAGATTTATATTAAATGATTAAAGAATATAGCACTTAAAGCTTTTAATGCTATAAGAAAAAGATCCTGATAAAGAACTATTAAGAGCGTTTGGAAAGTCTTGCCCTAATTCCGAAGGAAATTTAATTTCTATAGGTAATCCTTATTAATATACCGCCGGCTTTAACACCGATTCGTATCCTTTCCGAAAATAAATCCGGCGAATGTTTTTTAGTTAAAATGAAGATAAATCGGAAAATATTCCTTTAACAAAAACAAAAGCTTGATAAAGAAACATAAATAAAAAAAGAGAACGCTTAATTTATTTAATTATCTTAGGAGGAGATATAAGATTTTCCACAAAATGAGTTTTTGATTAAAGATAAAAAGGCGGAGGTTGATATCTTTTACCTTAAAACTTTTATATTCTTTCGACAAAGCTTTTGGATAATTATTTCTATATAGCGAATTAATACTTTCGCTTCGCCGTAATTTCTCTGTTGGCTATTAATTCGGGGGTATGTGAAGGGCCGACCTAGGAGGGCTACCTGATAGGTGCCTTAATGAAATATGATTTTGGATAAAGAGCTAAATCTAAGGAAATTATTAAAGAAAGGGGCTGCCTTTTAGATATAGGTATAGGCTGTATACGGACTTTATCCGGACCTTGTCCGGACCCTAGCCAAAGCTAAGCATAGCTTAGCCTATTATATGCCCCCTCCCTTGGTTCCCTAATGCTAAGTAATACCGTGCTATATAAATCCCGCGGTAACCGCGAAGCTTTATAAATAAAAGGTTATATAATATAATATATAAACCTTATACCGTAAATAATATATATCGTATCTCTATCAAATCGCTTTTATATTGTATATAATACAGCGCCCCGCTTTTATTTTTATCGCGTTAATTACGTTAATTTCTTTATCCCTAAAATAATATTATATACCGTATTGATTCTATATCTTTTCTTTCTTTCTTTATTACCGTATTTTTAATTTCTCGCGTAACTACGCTTACTACTTGATTATTACCTTTGTACCTCTGTGTGATAATAATAATAACCATTATTATAGCGTCCGCCGTTATATCTAACCTTAATAAAAGCTTCGATGGGTTTTACGCCACCGCCGATTTGTTTAATCGCGGTTTAGACGACGACGACGAACGGCGCCGCCCCGCCCGCGATCATAGCTATAGTCCCCGTAGCCATGATGCTAAAAAAGAGAAAAAGAAATTGCGCTGTATAATAAATATATACGCCGTTTTATTAAATTCCGACGATAAAGACGCTATATTGCTAACCTAAATAACGACCGTTTACCGCCCTTATTTCCGTAAAATATTTATATTATTCCGTATTTAATCTATACCTAACCCAATATTGATCTTAAAAATAATTTATGTTAATCGGCAAGTTCGATTATATATATTTTAACGGCCGCTTTTATATCATTTATTGAAAAAATAAAATTATTTATATTTAGGATGATAAGATAGTCGCTTCAGATAAAATAATCCGCCGGGCCCGTTACGATATCGCCGAAAAGATTAAAAAAGGCGAATATATTATCGATCCCGGCTATTGTAAAGGTAATCGCGTCCATCGGTACCCCTTTTTTACCTTATATTATATATCTTTTTAAGATAATTATAATCAGGCCGTCGCCGCTTACGAAGCTATTTTTTTATTGCCGTTCCTGCTATTATAACGGCCGGCTCTTTTAACGATCGTAATTATAAGCTAGCGCTTTTTTCGATTCCCGTTATTTATATTTTTATCGCTTCTCCTTCAACTTTTAATATAAACTATTTCCCGGCCGCTATAATCGATATTATTTGAAATAAATCATTATATCTATTTTATATCTATTCTATATTTACCTTATATTTCCTTTAATACGCTTTAGCTATTATTTAAAGCGCCCATATTATATCCGAAAATATTTAGGTTATAATTTAGCTTTTGCGCTTTAATAATTTTAGCGATAGCCGTTAGCTTTTTGACCGCCGCTGCCTTATTACGTATTCGCGTAATACCTCCCCGCGCCGCCGCTATAGCCTTAATAATTATCATATCCGTTCGCCCCCCTGCAGTTATATTATTAAAGAAGACGAGGAATAGGACCGGGATAAAAAGGATTTAGATAGCTAAAATAAGGATAATAACTTATTCGATTCCTTTACTTTCCGGGGCCGCTTTAAGCGGCGTTATTAATAATCGAATGCTTTTATATAACCAAATAATAAAGTATAAATATCGTAAGATTTTGATATTTAGATATAACTTTTAATATAAAATAAGATATTCGGTATTAAAAGGGTAGCGATTTAAAAGATAGCTTATAGGGTGGCGACCTAAGATAGCTATAAGCAAAGATTCGGCGTAAAATCGGGTGGCGCCTAAATAGCTTAATATAATTAATGTTTTCGTCCGTATTTCCCTTGTATTTATTCCGTATATAACCCCTTTATCTTTATAATATAATTAGCTTTTTATAACTATTGCCTTTCTTTAGCTTTAGATTATAAACAGCGTCGTCGTAATATCGGGCCGTCGTTTTTAAGCGTATTCCTTTATTATGCTTTAAATCGGTTTAAAGTTTTAGTTTTTTGGCAATATTTTAGCGGTTTTTATTCCGGGTTATCGTAGTTAAGGTATTTTATTAGTATTTGGCGTTATTTATCGCGGCCCCGAACGTTTTTGGTTTATAAGATTTCTTCGACGAAATATTTTTTATAAGGCTTTATATTCGGTTTAATTGCTATTATTACCGGAGTAAGGTAGGATTTATTTTATATTTAAAAAAGCAATACCGAATTTATTAAGCGTTCGATCAAATTTATATAGAAAGTGTTGTATAAACCCTTTAGTATATTTAATATTATATTTAATAGGCCTTTAATATCTTCAACCTAATATCTATGATTTATTTAATCGAGCTTTTTATTTAGCCGATTCGTTTTAATATTTTTAAAATTTAATTATACCAAATCTCCTATTTTATATGGCTTTATAAGGCGCTATCGGCGATTTGCTAATATCTTTTGTTATTATTAGGTTGATACGATTATATATTACGTAACTATTTCGTAAATATCGTATAAACGCCGCAATATAAGCCTTAGGCGTCGATACAAAAGCACCGATTTTAAATACCTTTATGATTAAATCTATATTAAACCCTTTCGTAAACTTATTCTGGCTAATATCGATAGAATTAAAATCTTTATTATTTAACGTTAATCAGCAATAAAACGATTAATTAGCTTAATGAAATTAAATATACGAAATGAAATTCTATAGATATTTTTTGGATATCTTAATTAACTCGATCCGTATTACCATTAGTCTCCGGGTGGTATATAATCGAAAGCTTTTATTTTATATCGATTAATTGGTATAATATCGATTAAAATTGGCTTATCTAGTCCGATCCTTTATTATTAATAATATCGTCTAAGAATCTATAAAATCGAAACAAATATGTTTTAAATCGCTCCGTATAAATTTTGGCCGTTATTAAATATATTAATTCCAATTAGATATATCTAAATAAGCGGTTTATAATCACTATTAAATACCATAGGCCGCTTTGCAAAAACGGAAGATCCATTATAAAATCGATCGAAATTATTTCTAAAAATAATCCGATAACGGGATTGGATATAATAACTTTTATCAGAACTTCCTCAATTTCATAGTCGTGCGGCAATCATCATAAGACATATAAAATTTTCGTATATCCGACGATATACTATCCTAATAATAATTCCGTTATAAAGTATGGAAAATACCATACTTCTTAATATAGCCGAGTAGCGGCAAATTATATATATATTAGATTAAAAGCATTATTAAAAGCTCGTAAACAAATATCTCAATCTATTTATAATATAATAATATATTTTTCAAATTTAAAAAATAATCTATAATTTATTCGCGGGTATACATCTTTTCAAAGAATATATAATCGCCCCTTTAAATCGCTACGAACCTATATCTATAAACGATATCCGTTTTTATACCTTTATCTTATAAGGTCGCTAAAGGAATTTCGATAAATATATCCGATTTTATAATTGTTATAATAATAAACGCGGGGGTTATTATAATAGCTATAGGGGATCCTATTAGATTCCGGTCTAACTCCATATCTGGTTTTGATATAGATCTATTTGTTCTAACGTCGCTTCTATCAAGGCCGTCTATAATAGCCAAAATTACGATTATCACTTCTCAGCGTATCTAGCTTACTAATTTCGAGATAAAACCCGATTAAAAAATATAACCTTTGTATTGCCGATTATAAAGGCGATCCTAAGCCCGACGAGAAAGAACGTCCGGGATCACCGCGTCCTTATTAGGGCGGTATTTTAAATAAAAGTTAAATAACGATATTACTTCCGCCTAATATATTTATTGCTTAGATATTAATTATAGCCGGGTAAAATATTCTAAACCCTTATAGTCTATAAATATAATAAAAGGACCGCGGATATTACGGAATTTTAAAGATTATGCTTCGAAATATAAGATTACCGTTAATACTTTTTTATCGTAAATATAGTAATTCCGTTAAATAGGCGTTAATTGGGCTAAATAAAAAGTTACCGGGTATATAAAGCTATTTGTATCGTATTAAAACAATACTCTACTAATAGTCTCCTTTAAGCTATCCGCTTTTATAATAATAATCTTATCCGGATTTCATTAAATAAACACCGGGGCTATTATATTTAGATAACGGAAAACAACGTCGGCCTTTTCCGATTATTCCAAAACCATATCTTTTTTAATTACGCGAATCAAAGGTTTAATAATTTCGGAGAAATAATTAATAAAATCCCGGTAAAAAGCTATGAAGCTTGAGAAACTTCAAATATCCCGAAATTTTATAAATCGCGCTTATTCCGATATAACGCGTATCTTCTCGAGGTTAGCTTTCACCCCGATATTAACTTCGATAATAAAACTAAGATATTTTATTTCTTTTATTACAAATTCGCATTTCTTTAGATTTAAGTTAAATCCCGCTTTTTATAAATAACGTAATATCTCGTTTACCTTTATTATATAATCCTGTTAAAACCTGTTCCAAAAAACTAATAGATCGTCTAAATACGTTATTACGAAATTGTTCAATATTTTATATAAAGCGTTATTAATATACCGCTAAAACGACCTTAGCGCGCCCGCTAAACCGAACGGGTATATTAGCTATTTAAACAAACTAAATCTAGTCCGAAATATTATTAATTTCTTATTATTAAATACGATTCGAAGCCGATAAAACGTCGCTTATATATCTAATTTAATAAATTACCGCGCTTTACTTAAAAAGCGAAAGGTTTTTTCAATTAATAATAAAGGGAATTTATTTTATTCCGAGATTTTATTTAAAGCCCGGTAATCGATATAAAACCGCTAGCCCCCATCCGGCTTTTAGATTATAAATATTAAGGCGGCCGTTAAAGAGGACAAAATACGGACCTAACTTTTATCCACCAACTTTATAACCTATTTCCGTAATTCTAATAATTAATCTCGCGGTATAAAATAAAGCGGGCTTTACGATAAATTAAATGTATTGCCGTTGGCATCTTTCTTTAGTTGAATATAATAATCGAAAGTCTTTTGGTATAAGGGAAGATCGGAAGCTTTATTTTTATCAAATAAGTCCTAAAAGGCTATATATTCCGGCGGGAATTTCTTTAATAGGTCCGGCGTTATCTTTTATAAAGCTATAGTTTATAAAATAAATATAAGTTTTTATAAATTAATGTTAACGAAATAGGTTATATTATCTTATTCCTTTTTTTATCGTACCATTATAGCTATAAAGCTTAAAACGGGTATTTTATTGATTTAGAGTATTAGGTAAGCCGAGATGTTTTTAATTTTAAATCTCCCGGCCGCGTTGATCCAAAATAATCCTTCTCTTATATCTAAAGAAACCCTAAAATGCTCAATTTACGATAGTCCCAAAATTATATCTTTATTTATGCCGGGCATAATACAAGTGTAAATTTATATTTAATAATCGTTTATATCTAATTCGAACCGGGATATATACGTATTATATCGATATTTAATAATTCTTAGGATACTACTAAGGTCCCGGGGCGTCGAAAGTCGTATTTATTCTAATTTTAATTTTTATATTACGCGTTCGCTAGTAGCAATATAATATTTATAGCCATTATTTATTTATATATCAATAAAACAAATACGATTGATAAAGGCGGGGATTATAAATAGCGGTAAATTTATAATATTTTTTATTTTTTTATCCGAATTTATATATATATAAAAGGTAAAGTTTTAGAGTTTCTATACGAGATTAAGCGTAAAAGCTATTCGTTTTCTAAATCGCTCTCCGCCTCTTATTTTTTAACGGTATTAGCCTTTATAATAGCTATAGCGGTAATAAGTCGTTCGGGAGCCTTTTATAAACAAACCCGGATAAAGTAATTATTGTTTCCGTAACGAAAATAATCTTTATATATATATATCGCTCATTATAAATTTGCTAAAAACTCTAACGGGCTCGGGCATAAATACCGCTAATTATAGCCGAATTATTTATATAAGGCGTTTATACCGCCGAAGATTGAATTAGGATTGGGGCCGGGCGAGCTTGGCTATTATAACCCCGGCCCGCGCCTTTGCCCTTATTTTTAATACCCCCGTACGGAATTAACAACGAAGTTATATTAATTCCGGTTACAATAATGTCTTTATTTGCGCGTAAAGGCGTTATCGGGCTAAGGGCTGGGCCCGGGCGTATATGGGCCGAGGAGCGATAATTCCGTTTTATATTTTAAGCCTTTAATTTTTAAGCTAGGGCATAGTAATCCGCTACCACGGATATATATGTAATTTTATCGATTTTAGCTATAATAGCTTTATCTTGGATCTGGTTCGATAATCGTCCTCGAAGATAATCAATATATACCTTATCTAATTAATATAAATTACTTATTACGCTTAAAAACGCTTCGAATCGGATTAAAAACGAGGCATAAATCTCGCTATTTATTATTATTATAAATTTTAATTCGATTAAAGCGGCTATAGATTCATATAAGTTTATATAAATTTCGTTTAAATATCGAAAAAAGTCGTCCGTATCGAATATCCTATAGTGCCCGCCTTCTTTATAAAAGGTTATAATCCGAGTTTAGACCTTCATATTCAATTAATTTTATAGCTATTCTTATAAATCGTAATTATTATTAATACAAAATTTATCCGCTTTGTTAATATATCGTATTATCTAAATTTAAGCTGGGAATATATATTAATCGCTATTAAATTTAAGCTCTATATCTATATATTTATATCGAGCTTTTGTTAAAAATATCTTAATAATATAAACCTCTAATTAAACGAAATATTTACGCCCCGTTATCTTTTTTCGTATAAACGCGATCGAAGCCCTCCTTTATTTAGCCTAAAAAGCCTGTATCTTAAACTTGGAAATATAGGCCTTTAGCAATGTTTCGGTAATTACTTAAGCTTATTAAGCCGAAAGCTAAGGTAAGGGCCGAGGTAGAGGAAAGGCGTTAGTATATTAATGGTATAGCCAACCCGACGCCTAAATTAATTAGAAAGCCCTCTTTTGAGTTTAAAGGAAGGATTAGAATATATCTTTATTAAGGTGCCGGTATAATTAAAATGTTCCCCCGCTTTAGGTTTGATATATTAAAGCTTAAAATAATTAAAATCACGCGTTATCCGAATTCGGCGGTAGGAATTGCCATTAGCTTAAATTAGCTCGAAGGGCGTTTAAAAAAAACGAACCTTACATTAAAGGCCCTAAAGAGAAACCTATTATAAAACGGGGTATTTGTTGTATCTTTTGCTAATAGTTAAGTTGGGGCTTATCTTTTATGATAAGATCGAAAAGGAAATGTACGTTTATATCGTAGATATAATTTAGTTATTTAAAATCCCCGTAATATTTTATCGTCGATTGGTAAAGCGGTTAGCCGGCGTTGTTAAACTTCCCCGTTATAGTGATATCAATATTTATAATAAGTTTTCGAGTTTTTTATAATAGGCTTAGGGGCGTCTGTAAAAAGATTGTCCGAAATTAATATGAAGGGCCGATTTAGAAGGGCTATTTATTAGGTGCTTTGATAAAGTATGATTTCGGATAAAGAGCTAAATCTAAGGAAATTATTGAGGAGGGGGGCTGCCCCCTAGATATATGTACGGGCTATATACGGACCCTATCCGGACCCTAGCCAAGGCTGAGCATAGCTCAGCCCATTACAGGGTAAGAGAAAAGCGCTAATTAGCGCCTTAATAATTTCATTTTTATAGCCCGATTTGTTAATACGATCTACCTTTTCAAAAGCGCTACTATATTCAATTCGTATTAATAAGGTTAAGCGCTAATTATTTCCAAACATTATTATATTCGATTCGCTCCAATAAAATATAGCGTTGGTTATTGGAAAGCGTTATTATATTTATTCGTTTCCATAATCCTGCTTTACTAAGCCTAACTACCCTTTTTTCTTTTGCTAAATATAAATATATTAGGATTAACTCTAGAATAAAGAAGGCTTTTAATTAGGGAATATTATTGCTTTTAGCCCTTTTAGAGAATTCAAAAAGCCAATATTAGGCCTCATTTCGATTTCCTTTCTATTTATTTATCGATAAAAGCTATACTAACCTACTAATTAAAGCCGCCTATTACAAACGCCTATCACAACCGCCTATCACAACCGCCTATTACAACCGCCTATCAATTATAATTATTATATTATAAAGCGGTATTATATTGGAATAGTTCTTAAACATCTTTACAATATTGAATTTAAAAGAATATAATAGCTATTTAAGTAAATAAATTAGTAAAGACATCGTATAATAATATCAATTTCGATCTACACTATATTAATACTAAATATAATTCTATTCTCTTAGCTATTGAGTATCTATATATAATCTTTATAAGCGTCAAACCTATTATCGAATTAATAAAGGAAGAGGATATACAATGAAATATTGTTCTTTTTGCGTAATTCTTAGAATAATTTAATTAAATAAGCCTGGGATTCTTTGAATAGTACTAAACGATTCAATGGTTTTCGCTAAATTAAAATTAAATGAGCTTCAAGAATAAGGGATTCGGTTAAAGCCCTCATAGCGAAGTATATAATATGTCTTTTATTATCAAGTACTGCTTTATTCGAAGGATAAGAATTGATTTAGGAAACAATAAATTAAATAGATTCGGAGATAGTTGAACTTCTATAAATAGCTGTAGGCTAAAATATTTAACGGTAATTATAGCTCTTAGGTATTAGGCAAAGCGGATAGTTTATTAAAAAGTAAAATATAAATATATTCCGGTTTTTCTTATCTTTTACTTTCGAGTTTCGTAAATTTATTTTTATTGATTCTATCACTTTCATTAACATAAAGTATAACCTAATTTGAATAGATATTTCTTGAATTATTTCCTTTATCAAAACCGAAATATTTCATTTTATAGAGAAAACTTTTAAAAAGAAATTATTATTGACTATTATTAATATCTAAAATAAGCCCAGCTTTAGAATATAGTATTAGGTATATTTAGAAATAATTACAATATATCGGTTATTTTAATTATCATTCCGATTACCTTTCCATACTAATCCCTACCTTCTCTCTCTTTTCTTTATTAAATTAAGAAATATAAGCCTAACTTTTTTTTAGAGAGAGATTTCTTTTTAAAAAACGGTATTTTAAAGCGGCGTACGAAGTTTGATATCTCTTAATTAATTTCGGGCTTTTTTGTAACTTTTGGTAATTACTAACGAGATGATAATATGGGAAGAGGTTTCGATAAAGAAGCTAACGTTTAACAAGGGCTTATTTCTTTAGAAATCGGAGTTAACTAAGAATAAGCTTTGAAATATAGAATTTATTATTCCGAGAAATTTGGTCAATTGCTTTTTTTAGATTTCTTTAATCAAAAAAAAGAAAATAAGCTTTTATTAATATAAATAATAGAGATATAAAGGAAAGAGATTGGCGCCCTGATAATAAATCTTTTTCGTTAAATAATTTTAGCTAGAGCTAACGGGGTTTATTTTATTTTGCCTATTCCATTATCGTCATCGCTTCGATGTCCTAGTAACCGACGAGATAATAGTTTTCAATTACTTATGAAGCCGAAAACCATATTCTACGAGGTTCTAATCTACACTTTAAATATTATTAGTCTTAATCAAAGTTAAAAACAGAAAGGGTAAAGAATTGATTCTAAATATAACACTCTTAATAGTCGGGATATTGCTATATTTATTAAATATATATTTATTTGCCTTAATATAATAAATATAATTAATATACACCTCCTAATCAAAATTAAAGATAAAGCGATAGTCGAAAAAAGGAATTATGGAATATAATTTTAAATGTATATAATTAGGTCAATGATCATTATAGAATGAAGAGGCGAGGTAATAATTGTAAAGGTTTATATTCTAATTACTAAAAAAAGGCTATAATAACCGATGCTTTTTTTCGAGCATTAGTAGTATCGCCGGTTAAAAATAAATATTTATTAAAAAGATATCCGTTATTATATTTAATAAATATTTTAAGTAAAAGGCGCTTTTAAAGCCTATTTCGTACGGATTTTTAGATCGATTGCTTGTATTTTAACATAATAGTATAAAAGAGCTTGTTAGAGGTGTTTTAATTCTTTAGTTTAAGCTTTTAAAAGCAGTGCCGACGACAAGCAGCTTTATCGAGGAAAAAGAAGATAATCGATAATAAGAAACAGCGATTTTTATTGATATAGGTAGTATGACCTGAAGCGGTCAGTCCGTAGAAGAAAATAATGTAGTATTTATAATAAGGAATGAAAATATCTTTAGCTAATTGGAAAATAAGCTATTTCTAAAGGGGCACTAGTAAAACAAAACAAGGAGAATGTTACGATATAAATATAAAAATATAAAGGAATAGGGATAAAAAGGAATAATTTAAATTTTCCTTAAAGATTTCAAATATTTCTTTGGTTTCACTTTTGAATATAAATATGGAAGAAAAAGCTTAATGGAAGCGGTAAAAAGCTTAAAGAAAAGAGGTATTTTTTATTTTTACTTTGAGCTTTATTAATAGCTGTGAAGGGGGATATAATCAAGAATTAGTGAAGATTGCCTTGATGAAAACTAAATAAAAAGAGAAAAAGAAAGATTAGAAGGATTAAGGGAACGTTAAAAGAAATTGTTATTGGTTATTAGCTAAAAAAAAGAAAAAAAAAAGAAAGATCAAGGTGGTTATTATTTAAAAGAAAAAACAGCGATAAGTTTAATTGTTAAAAGCAGGGCGTTTTATAGCGCTTTAATTAAAATTGCCAATTAAACCTAATTACGGTATTATTCTATTATTATTTTTTATCATTAATGATAATGAGTTACTATTAACGATTAAAAAGGAATTAGCAATTATAATTGGATTATAATACATTTATTCTTAATTGGATTTTTTATATTTATAATAAATAAAGCAATCGCTATTGTAATTATTGTTTTAAAGAAATGGTATAATAGCTAGATTTATTTAAAAATGAATGCTTTTTTTCTTATTTACTAATATTTAAATTTACTCTTTTATATATATTTAGTTCTATATTCAATCTTTTTTATTATTTTTAATCCCTCTTCTATACTTGTAATTATTAATATCTAAATATCCTCTTCTTGTTTGTTCTTCGATTTTCTATTTTTTTAATTAAGCGAAATAGCTGAATAGCGTATAAATACCCTTTTTCGGAATACTCTTTCTCTTTTTCGCGTAGCTTTATTGCTACGAATATCTTCTCCCCCTAATATATTAAGATATATAATTATATTTCTTAAAATCATATATATTCTCTTTTTATCTTTTCTAATAAATAGTAATTTGATTTTTATTTTCCGTGACCTCTTTTATATTCTTTAAACGATATAAAGAAATAAATGAGGGCTAATTCTTTTATATAGGAAATTGATATATTAGACATAGATATTAGAGATAAAAATATTTAAAAAAACGATTAAAACCTTTCTTAAAGAATTATGAAATTAAGCTAATAATTCTTCGTAAATAGGATTTTTTCCGTTTTTATTAGAGCTTTAACAATCGCCCTCCCGTATTACTTTTAATTTTCGGGCTTAAGTAAAGAGGCTATATATAAACGGCTTATATACGCCTATTAGCTATATATCGACGGATCTTATATTTAAGATCGGCGTCGATAGATTAAATTCTCTAATAATCCAATACATTATAGTCTAATAATCTAAACAGGCCGTTAGTGTTAATAAAGATTAAGTGGCTTTTTGAATTTGGCACTAAATAATGCTAATTATTATTAATTAATGCTAATTAACGCTTAAACCTTTCTTTTTTAAGTAGCCTCTGTCGCTAAACCTAATTTGCTAAATAGTATCTTAGCCCTATTAAGGTTATATGCCAATTTTATTATGTTTATTTTTCTATAATCTTTGCAATTTTAATAATCAGAGTTTTTTTTAAAGCGCTTCACGGCCGCTTTAACCTTAACGGTTAGTTTGTTAGTATCGATTAATTTAATTAGCGCTATATTGTAAACGCTTTTGGTTATAATATTAGCTAGGTTATTATCGGTAGTAATCTAGCGGACTTTATCAATCTTACGAATTTCATAAGAATTACGCAAAGCTATTATATCTCATATTAAATGCTTTTCGTTAATAGTGCCGAGCTTAATTAAGTATTTGTATAAAGGTAAAGAGTTTATATAGAGAATGAGAGGCATTATAGGGAGTTATAGACGGTTCGTGATTATTTTAATGGTGGTGTTAAGATAATAGCTAATATTAAAGCTAATCATTGCTTTATAAGTTTCGGTGTAAAAGATATTACGTATAATATATTGAAAGAATATCTTTATATTTATAATAAGGTTGTTATATATTTTAAAGTTATCGTCTATACGGTTGTGTTTTTTGGCTAGTACGATAATATAGCCGATTTGATTATTTAGGTCTTTAGGGTTGGCGAAAGACCTGTTTAGGAACTTTTATAGTTTTATATATAAAAACTCTAATGGTGTATATACTAGGTTTCGAATTAGGTTGTTTATTATTTATTAGATACGTTTATTACGGGCTTTTACTTTTTTTATTAGATAGTTTAGCGGTTTAAGCTGTTACGGAGATATTAAAAATAGCTTTAAATTAAAAGATGGAGGCGATATAAGTTGCGCGTATGCGTTGCTTAATATAGCGTTGGGCGTAATCGTTAGCTTTAGGGTCGATAAATATTAGGCGGTTGTTTTAATTTTCTTGCATAAGTACGATATTATCGTTATTTAATTTTATAATGCCGCCGTTAAAATGAAATAAAATATTTTCGTTGAGAATAGTCTTGGGCTTAGCTTTAAAGCCGGCTTTTTATAATTTAGTTTTTTTACGGGTAGCGAAATTAGTTATTTCGAGCAAAAAGGTATTATTAATTGGTAAATCATTTATGCCGAAGCCGTCGCTAGCTTAATTAGAAATCATTTAGTATAGGTTGCATATAAAGATAGATATACTTAGATTGTTTTTATAGTGCGGCTGGTATATATCGTATTAATATAGGCTTGATTTAGGGATGTTCTATAATAGCAGGTGGATTTATATTATAATGCTTTCGGGATAGCGGTTTTTTAATTTTTCAGGGAAATAGGCTAAAATCATTGATTTATGGGTTTTTATTTGATTTA
The DNA here is from genome assembly GCA_003671545.1 of Ophiognomonia clavigignenti-juglandacearum. Taxonomy (NCBI): domain Eukaryota; kingdom Fungi; phylum Ascomycota; class Sordariomycetes; order Diaporthales; family Gnomoniaceae; genus Ophiognomonia; species Ophiognomonia clavigignenti-juglandacearum. The sequence continues at coordinate 35,126 of PYFS01000733.1, read as the reverse complement.
TAGGTACGTTTAGGTATTATCCTGAATAGAGAGATATGCGTTTTATTCAATTAGGGTAAGAGCGAGTATTGGGATTAGTTATTGATTTAAACGCTATATATATAAAACTTAATAGAGAATTTCGTCTTTATTTTTATCGTTATAATTATAAATTATAAATTGTGATTTTTTAAACGGTAGTTAGATAAAACTTTGATTTTTAATTTTATATATTATTTATAAAGGGAAAAAATATTTTTTGACGTATTTTTATAGATCGTATCTAATAAAGTTAAATATTCCGGCGCTGACGAAGCTTATAATCTTATTATCGTTAGATATTTCGAAAGGTTTGCCGGGGGTTGTGATAATGCTTTTAGCGCGTAGCTTAATAATTCGCGCGTAATTGTTGTATTTCTTCTTTTTGAGGTATACGATTTAAATTTTGGGTTTATTTGTGCTGCCCTTTAGTTATTTATAGCCATAATGGGTTATAATTTCAATTTTAAATTTAGGCTCGATCGTAAATTAAGTTCAACTTTTTAACCGTTGGGTTTAATTATATTGGACTTTCGATATTAAGGATTTCGTCTTTCCTTTTATAATATAGGCAGATCTATATAGAGTAGAAGATAAAAAGTTTATTTAGTATATCCAAAGTAATATTATAGCTTTTAATTATAGCGATTTGGTATAGGCCTATTTAGCTATTTTCTTCGCGATAAATATATATATTGCTATAAAGCGGAAATACGAGAATATCTTTAATTTTAGGAATAATACGGCGGTATAGTATATTAGCGATTTAATGCTTTATTGAAAGCATATAAAGCTTTTTTATAATTTTCTTTATTGCTTCGATATAGCGGATAGTTTAAAGGGAAAAAGGAGAGTCTATATTTATATATAGGTAGGTATTAAAGATTATGAGAATTAAGATAATATCGTTATTATCGGCGGTATTATTGATAATTTTGAGAGTTATTTATAACTGGTATGTTTTAAATGTTATATTATTTAATTCCGTTTTAAAAATACGGTAGGTACGTTACAACGGCTTGTAATAACGTTAGATTTTATTAATGGATTAGTAAGCTTTTATAGATATTTCTTTATAACGGATGCTATATATAATTACGTTTAAGCGGAATTTATTAAAAGCGAAATTAATATCAGTATTATAAGTTAGGATATTAGGTAATCCAAGATAGGTATTATATTAGATTTTATAAAAGGTATTATATATTATATAAGCGGATATAATTTTTAAGAAACTTTTTATTTGAAATAATATAGCCAAATCTATAATATATAAAATGAGGCCGTCGCTATTTATATATATAACGTTAACGATTATTTCGAAGTTGAATTTGTGATCGGTATATAGTGAAAATTTGAATTATTGCAGGATAGGAGCGTTTATTTGGTACGCGTGGTAAAACCTTTCGATTTTAGCGAAGCTTATTATCGAGATATCGTTAAATATAACGTATATAAGAAATTTATGACGTCGTTTAATTAACGGGTGGCCATTTTGCCGGTAGAGGTTTTGTAATTAACCTATTATTAGCAAATACGCGATCTTTTTATAGCGCAGGAAGACTTATAAATATCTTCACTTAAAAAAAATTAAAAGTTATATATTAAATCGGATATGAATAAGCTTATTTATGATATTATTTAAATAAATTTGTAAGCGGTTTATATTTGTTAAAGATATTAAGAACGGGGTATTGGTTTTTATTATATAGAATATAATTAAATTAATCGGAATATATATTTTGATAGCTCCGATAGAGGTTATAGCGTAGTTAAAGCTAAAAGCGATTTATATAGCGCCATTTTGGCTTTTATTTAATTAGAAGCTATATTTATTTTTCAAAGCGAAGTATTAGGCTTTGCCGCTTATAGATTATTTAACGGCTCTAATATTTATCAGGATGCTCTAAAATTTGCCGTATAAATATTAATTTAATACGAATTAGCTAACGGGACCCTATATTTCAGCATTCTAAATATCTTTATTAATAACGCGGTATATAAATATTTGGTCGTTGATCTATTGTTAAATAAAATGGTTATAATCGGAAGTTAATGCCGTTATTATTTATTAAAAGAATTGTAATTACCGGTGATGCCGGGATTGGTACGAGGTTCATTTGTTTTAGGCAATTAATTAAATTTATTACCTTTAATCTAGGTATAATATTGCGATTATATAATTGGGTCTAAATCGATAAAATAATAATAAGAAATATAAATATTATATATAGCGATACGTTTTTTTATAAGATAATTGGTAAATTAATAGCTCTTTTTATAATAAAGGATGTAGATTTTATCTTTACGGAAATTATACTTAATTTAATTATTATTATTATTTAAAAAAAAGCCCTTAGGCTTATTACTATAATGTATATTTTTAAACTTATTATTACTATATTTAGGCTTAAAGCTAAACTTTGGCTTAAAGCCGCTATAGCTATTATTCGTATAGCGGCGGTTAATATAAAATATATTTTTAACGGTTATTAAATCGTTAGAGTAATTATGCTCGTATTCGCCGTTATAATAGGCTTTAATAGCTTTAGTTATATATGAGGTGCTATAATAGGTTAAATAGACTTTTAAAAAAACAAACCGTAGCTTTTGAAGCAATTATTAAAAGAAAGTTAAATTAATCTAAAAAAAGTATATTTTAGCTTTTCAACGCTATAGCATATTTGAATAAATATTATTACTAATTTTAAATCGTTATGTTTGCTTTATATACGTTAATATAACGCTAACCTAGTATATATTTTAAGAAATATTATAAATATCTAGTTATAATAAAATCAAGAATAATTTATCTTTATATTGAAATAGGCTTTTAATTTACAATATATGATGATAAATATATCGTTTAAAACTATATAATAAAAGTAAATTATTTCGGCGTATTTTGCTAAAATAAAAAGAAATATAATACGAAATTAATCAGGTTAGATATTAGTTATATAATAAATATTTAAAAATAACCGGGTTTTATTTTTTAAAATATTATAAAGCTTGCCGATTTAATCATTATTATAATTCTATAATTTAACAAAAATATATTATATCTAGGCATTTAATTTAATTATTAGCATATCTATAAACGGCAGGTTTTCATAAAGGTTTTACGGCCTAGCTATAATCTATGGTTTTTGCTTTACCTTTAACACTTATTAGAATTAATTATAATATTTTAAAAAGATTCTCGCGATGCTAAAGGCGTTAATAAATGTAGAATTAGATATATAAGTCGTTAATAAAAAGTTTAGGCTAATTACGGATATAAGCTATTGAATTAGGGGTATTATAATAAGTTGGTAAAGGTTTTGAGCTATAAATGCTAATGGGTTTAACGCCTGATTAACAGGCTATTATAGATGCTATTGCTGATTGATAAGCTGCCCAATAAGTTATTCAATAGGCTATTGAATAGGTTATTGATTTATAGGTTATTATAGCTATAGGATATATATCTAGCGATCTGCTGCTAATATGTTTAAAAAATTGTTTTATTATGATATAACGTAATTTGTTATCTTTATAGCGATCTTTTATAAATTGTTTATTAAGTTTAGAATTATATAATATATAATCGGTAGCGAACTTCGGCGTAAAGGCGTATCGGGCATATTTCCTTATATTTTTGAAAATCCTATATTATAGTTTTAATATTATAGGGCTTACAGGTAAGTGAACGTTAACGTATGCTATCTTTTAGTAATAAAAATAGATTATCTCCGTTATTATCGCCTTAATTAAATATAACCGTAGCTTAGCGGAGAATTCCGGGCTTAGGTATAATAAAAGAAGGGCCGTAGAATATTCAGGCTATAGTAATAGAATTTCCGGATATAGCTAGAATTGCCGGATGCTATATAGCTTATAATTTATATTATATTTATTAAATTTTGCCGATTTATAGGCCTGGATCGAATTTTTATTATATAAACTTATGAATTAGCTATTTAAAGAAACTTTCGTTATATACTAATTTATATAAGGCGTAAATATTATTGTTTATACTAAATTTTATATAAATGCTACGGCGGCGGAGGAAGTTTTTAAAAATTCGGGGGAAATTACGGGGGGGATTTTTCAATATAAAAAGAGATTGATTTTTGAATTTATTTACATATAAAGTTTATAATCCCGCATCGAAATTCCTTTCGAAATAATATTTAATTATTACGGTAGCTGTATAGATAGCTAAATGCTTGACCTTAGAAAGGTCGTTGATTTCATTTTACTTGTAATTAATATAGATGAAATATTAAAGGCTTTTGCTAAGCCCTTAAGGGCTCAAGAGGCGCTATAATTCCGGATTTTTCAATATTTATAGGATCGCGTTTATATAAAAGACTTACGAATTATTAAAAGCTTATAAATATAATCGAAGAAGATTTTATTTTTAGCTATTACGTAAAATAGACCGGGATCGATCTGGGAGCTTAGTGGGTTCACTATTTAGGTTATTGCCCGACTTTATTTTATTTTTTATATATACCGTTTTGGTTTTTATAATCTTGATCCGGTTTACAATGTAAAGGGGAAAATGAAATATATATAAAAGATTATATTAGCTTACTTTCAAGAATATAAAGCGAAATAGTTATATACGAATTAAATAAAAGATCTTTTATCTATTTAAGCTTATGTACAAATTCGCTATTAATTTATTTAATACTATTTTATATATTTAACCGTAATTAATATAGGAATTTGGGCTAATTATGCGTTCTTTAATTTAATTCTTTTTTTTTAAAAAAAGGGTAAAAAGGTGAAAATAAAATATAAAAAGCAAAATAAGACGTAAAATAAAATGTAAAATAGATATTTAGTTTAAGAAAGCTTTTCATTATGCTTTTGTAGATATAATTGCCGAATCGTTATTATTTTTATTGAATATATTTGAAAATATAGGTAAGATTTGTTTTTGAATTTTAAAGGGAAGAGGGTAGAAAGAGGGTAATATAATTTTAAGGTTGTTAAATCATATTTCGAAGATCTTTTAATATATTTGCGTTTAGCCTATGATTGGTCGATTGGGCAAATGATATTAAGGGAGTTATGATCTCGGGTTTTGAAATCGAAAGTTTAGGAAGGTTGAAGACCGAGTTTTAGGAAAGAATTTTCAATTAAAAGGTCCTCCGGGTGCGTTTTAACTAGGTTGAGCGTATATTGATAAAATATATAATTATAAAGAAATCGAGGATATATTATAGCACGGTTAAAAAGTAATTGTATATATAAGGGAAAAGGATTTAATTAAAGCTATTTAATTTACTAATAAATTGTTCGTTTATTATTTTATTATATTTCCTTTTTTTTTAAGGTTTAAAGGGCGCGGATTCGTCGAATCTTAATATTTCTTGGTATAAAAAGGAAGATCCGTCGTTTTTGCCGATTTATATTTTAGCTTAAATGTAAATTAAGCATTGATCAGTATTAGGTGTATATTAGGGGCTTACGTAATACTCTTCTTTTCGTTCTAATCGGGTTTTGGTTATTTTGGTTATATTGGTTGTTTGTTGTTGTGTAGAGAAATTAATTAAATGGCTGGTGGCTGTAGAAGCTAGTTGTAGCTAGATTGGGATGACTAATCATCCCCTGGCTACCAACCGGTTCTGCCACCGCCCTGTGTAGGGACAGGGGTAGTTAGGTAAGCTAACTACCTCCGCCGTAGCCCCCTGCCCTATTCGTCAGGAAGCCCTATTAGCTATTCTTTGAATAATTTATAACCAATATATAAAAATCAGTTATATCAGATAAGATAGAAATAGAAATAGCGCTTATGAAAAGACTATTCTATTTAATTCGAATTCAATTTTAGGTTCATTTCTATATAATTGATCTATTATTGATTTAAAGTTAAGGTATTTATATTAAAATATTTTATATTGCTTAATTCTTATATTTAATCGTTTCGCAGCGTTTATATTGGATATAACATTGTGGAAATATAGGCGGAAGTAATAATTTGTTCGCTGGAATTGCTATACCGAGGTTATTGAAAAGGCTATTATAGGGTTTTTAATTATAACGGAATATAGAAAAGCTTGATTTTAGAAATAAATTGAAACGAAATAATACTATATTTTTAAGAAATCTTATATTTATATATTTAAATATATATATCTATAAAAAGCTCGTTACAAAAAACATTTCGTAGTATAGAGAGAACGTTATATATCTAACGTAAACCTTAATTACTCCAAATATAATATAATATAATTATCGGCGTTCTTATAAGATATGCTTATTAGACTAATAATTCTTTTTGCTATAAATGTAATGATGCTGCTTTTAATTACTGCTTGCTTTTAATTATAAGTATTTATTATTGCCGCCGCTAAATTTTTTTTTACCGCTGCTAAAGTTATTTCTAAATCCTCCATTTCTAAAGAAGTTACGGCGTTATTGATTGTTATTTCTTTTATAACGCCGGTCGAGAAATAGCGTATGAATAAAGACGCTATAATTGTAATTATAACTATAGCCGTAGTTATACTTAATTATAAATTAGCGGGCGTTTAAGCGATTTAGACATATCTTAGCCAATGTTTAGAAATCTAAAAATAGCGCTTCGGATATAAAAGAGTTTTGAAAAGACGCAGCTTCTAATTCTATTACGCTATAGCAAGAATAGATAATCGTAAATTATTATAAAGATTAAAGCCTAGGTTTTTACGGCGTATTTTATCGATTATTATAATTATACAATCGGTATAATAATGCTTATAGTTCACGTCGATATTAAAGTGAATTTTGATTCTAACGTAAATATTTGCAAATATGTCTTTCTATACAATATTATATACATAATATTACTTTATAGCTTTCAGAAATATTCGGGAGAAAAGAATAATAAATTATCTTTCGATGATATTTCAATAATAATAGATATCGAAGAATATGCGGGATTTATTTTCAAATATATTATACAGTTAATAGGTGTATTTATAATTACAACTAAAGGTTTTGACGGAATTCGTATTTAATCAAACGGCTATTGTTTCATTTATTGGTTAACGAAGCGGGAAAATATTGTATAAATCGTAATCAGCATTAAATAGATTTATACAATCTTTTTTAGCGTTTTAGTAATTATAAAACCGTTAAAATCGTTATTATTAGATTCGATACAATATAGCTTTTTAACATTCTGTTGGTTTTCTTATTATTTTAAATAGCATCGTATATATACTTTTAATTAATTATAATGTTATTACTTAAACGTTGCATTTCAACCTTTCTGATTTTGGAAATAGTATTTTCGCTATCGTTATCAAATGAATCGTCAAATATTACGTTAAACATATTTAATATATTAGAGAATTCGAGTATTATAAACTTATATGTAATGCCGCCTTTGAATATAGTAAAAATTGATTTCTCTCTTATCCTTAAACTATAGTTCAATTTAACAACGGAAGCATTATAGGAGCCGGGTTAATAGGAAGTATTATCATTATATATATAAATAATCGTTAATATTAATAATGTTTTCTTTTTGCTAATATAAACGAGCGTCCGTATTTCTATTTACATAATCTGATTTTCCTATATAAGGTTTATTAGATATATTAACCGTTTAAGATTATTTCGAATTCGGCATTATGAAGCTCGAGTGAAAGCTGTAAAGCAGGGCTTTTATAAATGAATAGCTAATTAAAATGCTTTATCTATATGATCGCGGCTTATAATAATATAAATACTTCGTTAGTATAAGGAAGAATAGAAAGCCTTTTTAAATATATAATATACTTTACCGAATTTCGCATTTATCTAATTGCTAAAATCCTTTGTTAAAGCGTAGAAGAATATAATATCGTAATAGGGGGTCTTTTTTACTTAGCATATAATATAAATATTTACTTCGATTTAGGATAAATTTTCAGATATTTCTTGGGTATCGTAATATTAGAAACCAAATCATTAAATATAAAATCGGCAATATCGAAGATCTCTTTATAAAAGCTCTCTAATAGTTGCGTTACAAATTTGTTCCTGATTTATTCTGTCAAAGTACCAATTGCTAATGCCTGCCGGCAACCCCCACCAGAAACGCTAACGTATCCCAAAACACCAAAGCCAGGCATCGCGAAATATCTAGCGCCTCGACCTTAACGCCCGTATAGCCTTTTACACAGCTCGATAAAATTAAGCCTCTCTATATCCAGCCTACAAAGCGTTTTTCGCCTTTAGCTAGATATCAATATACACGATATAAGTAAGCCTTCCATAGCCCGTTACCCATTTTAAATCTTTTTAAATAGAATTTCATATATTCCGGCTTTATTTCATAAAATATTACCTATCGTTTTATAATACTTGATGAATAAACGGCGATTAGCCGTATAATAATGAAAAGCTTCGCGATAGATATAAATCTTTAGATCTATATATATTAAAACGTTAAAAAAACTCGATTATCCTAAACTTACTGGGCGATAGATTAAAATATATCCTATTTTCTCCGACGATCGTTATTTTAATAAAACTATTATTAAAGATAATACAAAAGGAACGTTTTAATCTTTTTATATTGATATTTACGTTGCCCGCATCAAGCTGTTTTAAACTTTTCGCTTTTCTTTTATCATAAAGTCGGCTTAATTCACCCCGTAGCGGACTCTAACTCCGCGAAAGAAAAGGAAAGCTATAGCCGCTAATTATCCGGATACAAAGTCTTTATTAAATATAATTCAACGGCTTTTTAAGATGCTAAAAATCAAAATTCGTAATATTGAATATTAACCTTTATTCTCGGCTTTTGGATTATAGATATCTTAACGTTAAAAGCTATCGTTATTAATTAAGCGGCACCTTTAATTTATACATATAATTCGAAAATAGTTTTTAAGTTTTATTCATGAAATAAACGAGATCGTTATTTTCGATAGCTAGATTGTAGACATATCAGAGAAATAATATATATATATATATATTCGGCGGCTATATAGGTTAGAAATATGATTTTGTTTAAAGTAGAAGTATAAATTGAAATATATCCGGTTCCTTATGAGCTAGCCCAAATCAATTTGAATTTTACCATAGGCTACAAAATCTACTTAATAATTTTTCTAAAGTCTATATAGCTATTCCGGCTTTTCAGCTAAAACCTCGTTTCTAATTCAATAGATAAAGCCCGTGCGATCGCCCGTTACGTTTTAAAATCTTAAATATATTGCTACCCGCCATAATATATTAGGTGCATAAAATATATGTATTATAGCAATTGTTTTAATAATTATATCAATAAAGTTTCTTTTAACTTTTAATAAATCATAATTATTATAACCATTATTATATATATCTATTGCTTGATTATAGCTGTACGGACCAATACGTAAAGTTTAGCTATATGCTTATACAGCCATACAACCAATTGCTTATAAAATCTCTACTTTATCATTAATAAGCTGAGCAATCAAGCAATATATTAATAATTCGATTAAATAAGCGATAATTTTCAAATCTAAATATTACCGCATTTAAATAACCTTCCTATAACCCAGGATATCCGAGCCCCGCCAAAGCCAACATATCAACCGCGGCATATACATTATAAACCCCGATTTTATCTACAACCTCCCGGGAAGCATCGCTCTACACGGCGAAAGTGCCTTACCGGGCGCCGATACCTTATACAGCGGCGGGACCCGATGCGGTAGAAATATCAATGCATATAAAGCCCGTAATGCCCATAAAGGACGGGGTGGCGTATGCGGCTGAGCATCTAATAACAAAAGCCAAAGGATAAAAAAGAATGACCTAAACGGACTCGCTTAAAATAAAAATGAATATGAATAAAATAGCTAAAAACAAAATAACAATAAGCCGGTATGCTAGGGCGGGATGTGATGGGTATACCTAGGGGTGGGGTTAAGATGTCTTGGGCTTTGATCAGAGTAGGATTACGGGTATAAAGCAATCAGGACGGTGATTTTCTTCCTACACCCTAATTTTAATCTTAATATCTGCTTTTTTCCTTTCGTTTTACACAATTTAATTTTAATACCTTTAACTTTAATTGGAACGTAACTATTCTAAATTACGATTTTTATATATTTTTAAATTTATATATACCCCGATTCCGATTCTCTTTACCAGCTTCAATAACGCCGTTAAATTAAATATCAATAATATCTTTTAACGAATCCATTATGTAAACCTTATTAGCTATACTCTAATTCATTAATCCTTCGAATGAAAATAACATTTTATAAATTTGTAATCTAAATTTATTTCTTTTAACGATTATCAGAATATAGCTTATTATAAAGCTTTTTTTGATAGTTCGGTAGCTATATCTTTATATCAAACTTTCTAAACATTTTCTCTTTCAAAGTAACATTTAATATTTTCTTCAATTTATTATTCTCGTAATAATTACCCCTTTTTCGTCTTATTTTTATTGCGGCATTTTTCGACGCTTTAAGAATTTTCTAATATAATCCTATATTTAATCAAAATGATATATATATAACGATAATTATCTAATATATAAAATAAACATATTACCTTTCATAATTGAAAAATATAATATAGATTTATTATAATTCGGGATAGCCTTTATAAACTAAAGAATATATCTAATATAATATTATTTATCGAAATAGTTTAGAAATATCGCATATATTCACCGCAATAAAAGATAGATTTTAAAAGATTATAGAGATATAGGTTATGAAAGCTACGCCGCCGATTTAATAAGAAAAAGAAAGTTACATAAGCCCTAACAAACTTAATCTTTTTAATCGGAAATAAGCGAATTTCGGATTTGCTTTTTATATCTATTATAGATATAATATATCGAAGAATATAAGCTTTACGGATATTCTATTAAAATTTACAATTATATCAAGCTTTTAAATTAAAGAGCCTTTATATATAAAAAAAGAAATATCGTTATTTCGGAATTTTATAAAATATTAAAACGATAGAAATATAAAAATTAGTAATTAGGTGCGACTTTAATTAAAATAGTATAAAAGAGGATTAGATATTAAGTTATTTTTCGAAAGATTCTTTTCTCTCTTTGTACCGTTTTCGGAAAACCATAATTTTATATTATGAATAACCCTTTTTTATATATCTAATAATTCGTCTTTATATTTTCGCCAATTAAATATTCTTATATACCGACATTTTCAAATTTCATTTATCTTTTCAGATTTTTGTTTATTGCTTTATTCGAATATCTTTATTTAAAGAAGGTTCGGTGTTAAAAATATTATTTTCGCGAATGTTATATAATTCTTTATATTTTATTCTTCAGCCCCCGAGATAGCTAACGATTTTTTTAGCCAAAAACAATTTAAACCATTTTGTATTATTTTGGCCGATATTAAAGGATCTTTCTTTAATAATAAAGATACCTTATTTACAAAAGACTTATCTTTTTAATATCTTTTTTTCAATTATAAGAAAGACGAAAATAATAATAATACCTTTATCCTTTTTTATAACCGATATTTAGCTAAAAGCTAATTCGTTAATCGCTTCATCCGAATTTATTCGCTATTTAATATTTATACAACCGAAGCTTTAGATAAAATTATTAAAGATTCGCGTAGAATTCGGGAGATTTTTATAAATAAATTAGCTTATTTTTCTAATAATTATGATATTACCGAGTTGCTTTTAAAGGTTCAATTTATCAAATATCGCTTTTATTTTAATACTAAAGATTTAAGTTCGGCTTTATAATAACAAGTTACCGATATAACCTTAAGTATTAAGGTTAAAAAAGTTTTATAATATTATATAAATTAGAAAAACGCCTAAGCCTATTTAAAGGACGCCTTTATTTTTTACGATAATTAGCATAGTTTCTTTCTTAACGATCGGTTGATAGTATTGATATAAAATCGTTATGAGGAAAAGCCCGAAATAATAATATTTCTCGCTTTTGCTTATAATGGATATACGCATATAATTAACTTTAAAAATGATTTAAATAACTTCTTCGTTAAATTCGCGAATCTTATAATAATTTTAATATTAGATAAAGGAAGCGGTTTATTTAAATAAGCTATAGAAATTTCGAATTCAAGAGAGGGCTTTGGTCCGAGTTATTTCCTAAAGTTCGTAAAGCGGTTAAAGATATGATCGATAAACTTTAATTGGATAAATATATCTTAGATCTAGAAAACGAAGCCGAATACTCTTTCTAAAGACTTATAACGGGTATCGACCTAGTTCAACCATAGCTTTATAAGTTTATGCGTAGCTTTGATTAGGATATTTATTTTGATTAAAACCCCGAATTTACCGAGAATTAGTTTATTCGGTTTATGCCGGTGATCAAGGTTATTTTGCAGTTTTTTAGCCTTTAGGCGGCACCCGTTAAAGCTCTATTTAGCCAATCTTTAAATAGCGTTTAAGAAGTCAAGGTTATAGCGGCGAAAAAAGTTGTAGTTAATGATTTAATTAAATAATTCGAATATATGAAATTATATATAAAAAAAGACGTTCGAAGACATAATAATTAATTAGAAAATTAAGATAAAAAACGTTATAAAGAAAATTATTTTTCGTGCCAAAGGCTACATTTATAATTAGATTCGCATCACCTTAAATTTAAATACCTTATGAGGATAAGATAAAGAAGTGGATTTCCAAATAGACGAGTTCGCTAATGTTACCGCTATTATTTGTACAAATAGCATTTTTTTGATTTATTATAATCATAATAGCTTTAATTATAATGCTTTAATTTATTTTTAATTAAACGAAATAGTTATTTATAGATCCTTATATATTAATAAAATCCAAAGTATTAATTAGAAATTAAATATGAATGAAAAGATCGAAACGGGCGTTAACGAAGCTTTAGATCCCGATGTGGTCCGATTATAATATAATAAGCCCGGTAAAATTGTTATATACGCTTATAAATAAATAGCCTTTTCTTTTTCCAAAACTATACTATGAAGCCCGTAGTGAAACGTTATAAGGAGTAGGTAGTTAACAATCTTTATAAAACAGGTAAAGTTAAATTTGGTATCGGTTTTATCGTCGATAATCTTTGGGTAACCGCTTTTAAAAATAAGCGGATTGATTATCTTCAATTATAATTAAATTCAAATAAAACGATTATTAGTTTTTACGTTATATATAATCTTTAAATAATTCGGAATTTCTATATCAGAGAAACTGAAATAGTTGATATAAATGCTTCAGTTAATAAAGAAAAGATAAAGCTAAATAATTCTCCGATACCTTTAGAAAGTTTAATAAAAAGTATAATTAGTTTTAATCGGAGGATACTTAAGTTAATTATATTGGGTTCGATTCGTTTTTTATATTCTTTTAAAGTTAATGATATAATGATTTTTGATACTATAACGGAGATTTCCGATCCGGAAATCATAGAAACCGCGTTTATTCTATTTTCCGCTATTAATCCGCGTATCCGCTAAAGCCGGCTTCGAGCCTCAATTAGGCTAAATGATAAAGTTAAAATATTTTTAATTTTAATTCTTATTTAAAAGATCGTATGTTTTTTTTAAAAGAAAGACGAATATGTTTAATAAAGATTTATCTTAAATTGATAAAATAAATTAATTAATTATCTAAATTATTATATAAGCTTACAATAAAATCAAAGGCATTAAGATTATTATCGTCGAAATAAAAGAGAACGCGCTATTAATTAATCGTTTAGCAAACCTTTTCGTTAATATTTTTTACATATATCTAGATATATTGATACCTTTCTGTAAAGTTGATATTTCAGATTAAAATATAAAATATTTAAATTTAGAGAATATAGCTATTTAATATATTTTAAAGAAAGATTCGCTTATTATAGATAAGTTATCGCGTTTATAAATAATGCAATTTAATTGGGGCATAGTTAAATATTATCTTAACGCTATTAAGCTTTAATTCTCTTTGAATTTTTACTTTTGGTAGTTATCTGAATTTGAATAATGCTATGTCAAATATTCAAATATTTAATATTATAAAGCAAAATATAAGCTCGTCGTTATATTTTAATATTTATATAAAAGCTTTAACGAATAAGCTTTTTAGTGCTGTAATAGATATCAGGGCTAAATTCAATATGATCCTTCCATTATATATCAGAAAAATTTAGTTTTAAATGATTAGCGTTAAGGGAATTAAGTTTATTTTTTATAATAGTGGTATTGTTAAAGTCGTTGGCGTAATGGAGTATTCGATTTATATCGATAATAATAATCTTTTATTTATTATATTTATTATTAACGATGGTATTCATGGCATCATATCTAATATTATTCTCGGTATTCCTTCTTTTTCATAATAAATCATTAATTTAAAAAGATAGAAAACGGGCTAATAGCTATATTATGATTTAGCAGTAATCGATTCGTTTATGCTTCAGGTAATAAAAACTATTTCTTTTTCTTGTTAAAATATCGGGAAATTAGCTTTAGGGTTTGATTAACGATATTAAAATCCAAAGATTATCGATTTCGTATTATTAAGATAGTTTTAAGATTTGTTATAATTTCAAATCCCGAAGGATATTTTTAAATAGCATTAAGATAAAGAGAAGGTAATAATATATTTCAATTCCTTTTTAATAAACGATGTATATTAAAAATTAATTATTAAAGACAAAAGGGCTGGACAAGCCGGTCTTTATAAATATTTCGTTGAGTCCGTTTTAATTATTTATTCGTACCGAAATAAATAAATTAAATTTAGCTTTTTCTGATCGGGCTTTAGGGAAAAGGAAGGAAAAAGGTAAGTTATACTCTTCTTTATTTAAACGATATATATAAGAAAATAACCGATGAAATATGCTTAATCAATAATATTCGTTCCGATAGATCCGTTTTAAAAACAAAATATTAACGAGAAATAATGTTATAAAAAAGAGATTATAAATCTACTTTAAACTTCCCCATCTAATATCTATAATCGCTTTATTAAGCTATAGTTTTTAGTTATATTTATAAGCGAAAAGCTTATAAAAACCGTTTAATTATAATAATCATAGATAATTATTCAATTTTATTTAATTAAAAGCGCCAGTTATTTAAATATATTATTTCTTATTATAAAGCGGCGTTAAGATAGAAATAGTAATATATCGGTATATTTAATAAAAACGTCGTACCGCTTTAGATTATCTATATTATTAATTATAATGCTTTTTAAGATCGAAAAAATATTATTTTAAAAGCTTTAAGGATAATAGCTAATGATAAATTTCGTATATATATCGAACGAGATATTTAAGAAGAATCGTATAGCGCTTACCGAAATCGTTGATTTCACATAGAAAAGAAAGATAATAAATTTCATTTTATTAATAATAACCAAAACTATAATCGTATAACGATTAGTGATATCTAAATCCTTTGAAACGCCGACGAATTCGTTACAGATTTTGGCATATATAAAGTTTTTTTCATTTTTGGATTTCTTTTCGGAGTATAATAAAGTCATATTGCATTTAGTTAATAAAGATTTAACGTCGATTTCAATTTTATTGGGTCTTTTTCGAATATATGCGCTTTTATAAGGTATTATTAATTTAATAGTTTAATTCTAAAGGATCGTCAATAAGTTATTTTACGATTTAACTTTAATAATATGCCGGCTTTTCGTTGATGATATATTAATCAAAGGCCCTAAAATCGATTATAGCGATGGAAAGATTATTACATTGCCTAATATTCGTCGATTTATTTTAGAACATTTGATCAATATTAATAAAATCTTGTATAACATTGAGCTAGCTAGTGGAATTATTGTTATTATCAAATTTCAATAATGCCGGAAATGGGTAGATTATTTAACCTATATTTATAGCTTAATTGGGCGAACGGTGATAGACGATAAGGTTAACAAGATTTAAATGGCCTTTTTATGTTAATATTCACGAAGTAAAAGGTTTTTAAAGTTTATGTAATTTTTATCGTAGATAATATAAAAAGAGTACCATTATCGAACTCCTTTTTATAAATTTGATGAAGAAAAATGCCAAATTTTAATAGGGCTTTAATTAATAAGCTATTATAAATAAAATCAAAGGTTTTATTATTTCGAAGTTAATTTTAATAAATATTAATTATTTGGTGGGAGGAAATATTTTGATATTTAATGTTAGGCCTAAAAGATATGGTAGAGCATTTTTCTATTATATTAAAAATAATAATATCTAATTCGGTATAAGAGTGGTATATTATTAAAAGCCGAGAAAAGCTATAATTCGATAAAAGAAAAAGCTAAAAATGCTTTTTATTCTATCCAAAAGCTTCGCTATCGGTTATAAGATATATACTTTCTTTTAGAAATTATTAATAATATTTTCATTCAATAATCAAAAAGGTTTAATATTGATATATTAAGAGTGTTACTTATTCATTAGTTAGGCGTAATCCGAATATTTAATTTTATAATCCCTTATATTTTAAATAAAACGAATTCGGTAAATAATTCCTTTTTTCGTAAATTCAGTATTTACGCCAATATTAGTAAAAAAGAAGTTGAAGAAAATATTAAAATTAGGTTAATGCTTAATTTAATATTTTAATAAAGCTTATTACCGAACCATTATATAATATATTATTAACTTTGAAGATTTTTTAAATTAAAGATTTAAAAAAGTTAGCATATACATCGGAAATTAGCTATATTGTTTTAGGTTTTGAAAAGATTCTTTCGTACAAAGCGCGCCTCCGATTAGTGGCAATTAAATATTAGATTATTAATAGCTATTTATAATACCGATTATATTTACGGCGGAACTTTTAAAGAAAATGTATGCTAAACGATTTTGAATCATAGCGATAAATTATTCGTAAATATTATAGTTAATTTAGGCATCGTAGCCGAAAGATAATTTATTATTAAATAAGAATATTGTATTATTAGAAACGCTAATATATAAAGATCGAAAATATATGCCGCATATATTTTATTTATTCCTAAATCGATAATAGGACTTTTAACGTGAAACTAATTCTTATTTGCCCTAATTAGCTTCAGACGAAGATTTATATAGACTAGCAATATATTCTAAGCTTAAGATAAAAGATGTACCTTCTATTTAAAGCCAAAGACGATTTAACGGTTTAGAATAAAGCTACTATAAAGCCTAGCCAAATCGTTGAAGAAATGATAGATTTTTTTATGAATTTTCTCTTATACCGCTACGGAGCTTTTTTAGTAACAATAATTAACGGCTATCAAGCCTTTGAAATTGAATTCGTTAATATATTTCGTCGTTTCGGAATATCAAAAATAATAGTTTTGGTATATAATCCTCGGGTTAATAATATTATAAAAAAAGGGTATATTCGTTTTATTACGATCTTTTTCAAAATATTAGGTTATAAAATAAAGATTTGTTAGAAAGTTTTGAATATTATATTCTTCATCGACTATAATATTTACCGTTTTAATTATGGATATATACCGTTTTTTTAATATATAGGTTTACGCCTATGACTCCTATAAAGATTAATATACTTATTGAACGAATTTTAGCTTAAGAATATAATTAAACAAAATTCAATATCCGAAATAATCGGACTAAAATACTTGTAAAATATAAAAAACCCGTTATAAAAGTTCGTAAAAAAATGTATAAACGTCGAATATTAACGGTTTACCGCTATAACTTAATTTGATATTTAAGGAAAAAGCGGTTGAAAATCGATAATATTATTTTCAAATATAATACTATTCGTAATGTTAATTATAAAATTAATTAGAAATTAGAATATCGTTAATTTAGCCTTTTCGAAATAACGGAGATTTTTCCTAAATAAATTTACTATTTATAAACGATAAAAGGTTATCTAATCGCGAGAACGTTTTTAGCTAAAAAATTAAAGAGGTTTGTATTATATAATCAAAACATCTAATAGCTAAGTTTTTAATCTTATAAGAAAGAGATTTTAATAAAGAAAAGAAGGAAATCCAAAAAGGTTTAGAAAGCTTTGCCCCAATTCCGGAGGAAATTTGGTCTTTATAGATAATCCTCATTGATATGCCGCCGGCCCTAATACCGACTTTTATCTTTTCCGAAAGTAAATCTAATAGAGAAAATTCTAATTAAAATAAAAGTTGAATAAGAAAATAAAAATAAAAAAAGGAAATTTAAACTATTTAATTATCTTAAGCAAATATATAAAAAAAAATTAAAAAGGAATTTTGAATTAAAAATAATTAAATAAAAGCTAACACTTTTTATTTAAACTTTTTATATTTTCTCGGCAAAGGTTGTCGATGGTTATTTGTATATAGCGAATTAATAGCTCCGCTCCGCCGTAATTTCTCCGTTAGCTATTATCTCGAAAATAAAAAGAAAGCGCTAGCTAACGCTTTAATAACTTTATTCATTTAGCCTCATTTCTCCAAATAATTTATCTTTTTAAAAGCATCATTATATTCGGTTCGCTCCGATAAGGCTGGGCGCTAGCTATTTAAAATCATTAGTATATTTAATTCGCTTTGATAGAAAGTGGCTTTGGCTATCGTAAAATATTATTAAATCTATCCCTTTCCGCGATCCCAATTTATCAAATTTAATTATTTTTTTCTTTCATTAAATATAAATATGTTAAGATCATTTCTAAAATAAAAAAAGGCTTTTAATAAAGAAACCTTACTCATTTTAGCCCGCTTAGGGAATTCAAAAGGCTAATATTAGGCTTAGCTCCAATTTCTCCTTGATTTCTTTATCGTTATCCCCGCCGGGTTAAAATAAGTCGATATATTAGCGTATACAATTATTTTAAAAATATATATAACATCGAGATATCTAAAAATAACCCCATAATTAACGTCGGCAACAACGATAACCCGTCTTATTTATCCGCCGAAATATATATAATATTATATACCTAAAACGCTAAAATAAAGCTAAAACAATCATTTTTAAAGCAAAAAAGGCCTTTTAAAGAGAGTTTTTTTTTAGCCTATTTAAAAACTTCAAAAAGCTAATATCGATCCCGGTTTTAATTTCCTTCTAATTTCCTTGTCGTTAGAAAAAATATATTAATCTATTAATTAAAGCCGCTTATCACGGCTATGTTTCGGTTATAATCAATATATAGCAAAGCATTATTATATTTAGCTAACTTTTATCCCCTTCTTAATAATATCTAATTGAAATAAATATAATAATATATAAACGAATATTCTAATAAAAGGATTATATAACGGTTTCAATTTCGATTTATATTATGCTAATACTAAATAAAGCCTTATTCGCTTAATTATTATATATCTATATATTATTTTTATAAACGTTAAAACCGCCAATAAACCATTAAAGGAAGAAGATATACGATAATATATTCGATTTTGATCGGATTCCCGGAATGCTTTGATGAGATATATCTAGAATTCTTTTCATAGAATTAGACGGTTTAACGGCTTTCGATAGATTAAGATAAAAAGGGCTTTAAAAATAAAGCATTCGATCAAAGCCCGTATAATAAAGCATATGGTAGCTATTTTATTACGGGCTAATGCTATATTCGAAAGACAAAAGTTGATTTAGGAAATAATAAATCAAAAGGATTCGGAAATAGCTAGAATTCTATAGATGGCTATAGGCTAAAGCATGTAATAGCAATTATAGTTTTTAGATATTAAGCAAACGGAATAGCTGGATAAGGGGTAAAGGTATAAATATAATCGTTTTCTTTTATCTTTTGTTTTTATGTTCTTATAACCTATTTCTATTAATTTTGTTATTTTGATTAATATAAGCTACGACCTAATTTAAACGGATATTCCTCAAATTATTATTTTTGTTAAAATCGAAATATTTTATTTTATAAAAAGAAAACCTTTAAAAGGAAAATCATTGTCAACGGCTACAAAGATCTAAAATTACCCTTATTCAAAAATATAATATTAGGTATATTTAAAGATAATTATTATATATCTATTACTTTAATTATTATCCTGCATATTCTTTTGTACCGATTCTTTTTTCTTTCTTTCTTTCTTTATTAAATTAAGAAATATAGGTTTAGCCTTGCTTTTTTTTAAAGAGATTTCTTTTTAAGCGATAGCGCTTTTAAACGACGTGCGAGTTTCTGCTCTTTTTAATTAATTTTAGGATTTTTATGAGCTTTAATTGGTTATTAGCGAAATAATAAAGCAAAAGGAGGTTTCGAAGAAGAAGCTTTCGCTAATTTAGATAAAAAAGGTATAAAAGAAAAAGATTAACAGCTTTCTTTTTCGCTAAATAATTCCAACTAAAGTTAACGAGCTTTGTTTTGCTTTGCCCGCTCCGCCGCTTCAATAACTTCGATATTATTACCATTATCGATATAGTAATTCACGTCTAATAGCAAACCTAAAAATCGTATCTTACGAAATTCACATCTATATTTTAGATATCGTCAATCTTTAATCAAGATTAAAAATAGAAAAAGAAAACAATTGTTTTCGTTATAATATTTTTAATAATCGACATATTGCTATATTTATTAAATATATATTTATCTACTTTTATATAATAAATGTAATTGATGTATGTTCCCCAGTAAATATCAAGAATAGAGCGATATTCGAAGAAAAGAACTATAATATATCACTTTAAATCTATATAATTAAATTAATAATAATTGTAAAATTAATGGGCGAAGCAGTAATCGCAAAGGTTTATTTTCCGGTTATTAAAGAAAACTACGATAACTAATGCTTTTTTCGGGCGTTGGTAATATCGCCGATTAAAAATAAATATCTATTAAAAAGATATCCATCATTATATTCGATAAACATTTTATGAAAAAAACGATTATTAAGCTTATCTCGTACGATTCTCTAAATTATCTATCTATATTTTAAGATAATTATATAAAACGGTAACGGTAATCAATATCCTTACGAAAAAAAGAGAAAACGATTGATAATAAAAGAAGGCGGATTTTATTAGAGTAAGGGATATAACCCGGATTGATCGGTTTGCGGAAAAATGCGATGTAGTATTTATGAAAAGGAATCAAAGTATCTTTGATTAACTAAAAGATAAGTTCCTTTAACGGAGGGATGAATAGAATAGGAAAAAAAGAATGTTATAATATAAATATCGAAATATAGGAAAAAGGAGATAAAAAGAAAAACTAAATTTCCTTTGAAAGTTATAAGTAGTTCCTTGCCTTTATCTTTTAGTATAGGCGTAGAAGAAAGCTTAATGGAAATGGCAAAAGGCCTAAAAGAGGAAGGTATTTCTTTGCCTTTATCTTTAATTTTGTTGATAGCTATAAAAGAAGATATGGTAAATATTGCTTTAATTAGAATTAAATAAAATAGGAAAGCTAAGAAAAGGTATTATTAATTGTTAGCTAAAAGAGGGGAAAGAGAAGAAAGGATGAGGTGGTTATTATTTGAAGGAAAAGAGAAAGATAAATTTAATTATTAATAAAAAAGCGTTTTATAACTCTTTAATCAAAGCTACCGGCGATATCCAATTACGCTATTACCTTATTATGTCTCTTTAATAATAATTATAAAGAGCTATAAATAATTAAAAAGGTATTAGCAATGTTATGGTAGCTTTACTTTCAATCAAACCTTTTATATATATAGCAAATAAAGCAATCGTTATTATAATTATTATTTTAAGGAAGGAGTATAAAGGTTAAATCTAATAAAAAAAACAGTCTTTTTTATTATTTGTTAATATTTGAATTTACTTTTTTTTTATATATCTATCTTTATACCTTATCTTTTTTATTATCTTCAATCCTTCACTCATATTTATAGCTATTAATAATAATAATATTAATATTAATCATAATTTCAAGTTTCTTACTAATGTTTAAATATCCTCTTTTTCTTTATTTTCCGACCCTCCTTTTTTTTAATTAAATAAAATAGCTAATCGCTATATAAATACCCATTTTCGAAAAATATCTTTTCCCTTTTCGTATAGCTTTGCTATTACGAAAACACTTTCTTTTAACGATATTTAGATATATAGCTATATTTCTCAAAACCCTATCCAACCCCCTCTTACTCCTTTTTTTCGGCGTATTTTTAATTCCTTTTTGGTTAAAGAATAGATAAAAGGTGAATTTGTTACAACCAATAAAAATATATTAAGCTTAGCTAATAAATATATATTAAACCCGGATTACGAAAAGGCGGTAATGTAAATAATTATTATAATTTTTCGCGAAGAAACTTTGAAACGGGCTAATAATCTTTTTCAGATTAATAGCCTTTTTTAAGCTCAAATTCCTCGCTTTAATTAAAGCTCACGCAAACGCCTTCCCGTAATACCTTTAAAATTCGGGGCTAAGCGAAGCATTTTTTATTATTCTAATCCTTTATTATTATCGCCGAGGCTTAATATTAATTAGGTCATATCTTCGGTAAAGACCGGAACCTTGAATTACCCTGATTTTCGCACCCCGCTAACCGATTATCTTCGAAAACGTTCTTTAGGCTTTTTTCGCCGGCTCGATATCAAGCTTAACCGGCCAATGCCTATTAGCAATAGAGCTAAAAATCATTTTTAACTTTAAACCGCCTATATAAAAAATTACAATAATAATTTATACCGGGATTATATTTCCTAAAATATTTAATATACGAAATTTTAATTCCTCTAATGCTTTTAGATTTAATAAAAGGATTGATTATATATAGCATTACCGAAATGGATAAAACTTTATTAAGCTTATATTTAAATTAAATATTGCTTAGGCTTTTTTTGAAGCTTTATATTTTGTCGATACTTATCTAATTTACGTTAAAGATATAATTACGGGCAAAGATACTTTTTTTTGTATCTTTTCCCGATAATCGCCTAATTATACCGTAAAAGCTAAAATAAAGGCTATATCTGAGGAATATTTATTGCCTCTTATATAAATAATCTTTATAATTCCAAAATAACGATTAGCGAAAGAGAATTTATATTTAATTTCGATATCATCAATCTAACTAATTAAGAGCTTATAAATCTACTCGAAAATAAAATCCTAGCATTATATCAAAGCCCTCTCGATTTAGATAAAAAAAGAAATTCGATTTCTCGGATTTTAATAATTCGCAATAATCTAAATATTCGCTAAATCGTTTTCATTATCTATCGGCAATAATATTTCGAAATGTTGATCTATCATAAAGAGATAAAAACGGTTAAATTAATAAACTCTGCCTTTACGGAAAGGAAAAAGGAAGTAAAAATTTTAAAAAGTATTTTGGATCGTTGAATACGTTTTAAATCTGATTAAAAGGATAGGCTAAAATAGATCGAGATAATTAAATAAATGAATAATACGAGCTGTAATTTTTATATAATTAATAATCTAAGTTTTTGTTTCCGGGAGCCGGATTTAAACAAGATACGGTAAATTGATTAAACCCGGGGCGTTATATATTCAAAAGTATTTAGTATAAAAGAAAAAGAGCGTGCTAATATTAAAGGAATATTTCGGAGGATCCGATTAAAACTTGGAAAACCTAATATCCTTATTTATAGGGTTTGTATTAATCGGGGTATATTTTTCTGAATATTCTTTATTTAACCGTTAAAAAAGGGGTTTATAAATTAAGAAAAGAATTTTATTTTAAAAAAAGTTTTATTTATAAATAGCTTAAGTTTAAGGATTATAAACTAAGTCATTGTTATTATCTTATTTGTAATAGAGATATGAATCTAAAGTAATTTGTTCATAAAACAAAGCTTTAAAAAGGAAAAAAGGAAAATGCTAATTCAAATGAACATTCGAATAGAATTATTTTGATAAATATATCTCCTTTTATATATTTATTAACCCGGCCATGCCTTTTCAAGCTTATATAATCCCGACGACTAATTAGCATTATTAAGCTTAATAAACTTATTATTCGGCTTTTGATCAATATTGCTGCGGATAAGAATTATATTATATTTCAATTTGAATATATTTTTAATTTTTAAAGTTAAAGAATATTCTTTAATATTTTCGTAACATATAAGTTTATCTGGGAGAAATAGAAAGAAGAGATAGTTAGAAAGGTAGTTAAAAGGGTTATATGGAGAGAAGGATAAATTACGGGTAAAATAATGAGTTGATTTGAATTCGAGATTTCTTAGCCGAAATCTTACATTTTGAAGGATAATATATATTAAAGCGGGGTATAATAAATATATCTAGGGGTGGGGATAAGATATTTTGGGTTTTGATTAAAATAGAATTACGGGTATAAAATAATCAAAATGGTGATTTCTTTTTCAGTTCTAATTTTAGTTTTTAATGTTTATTTTCTTTTCTGGTTTTCTACAATCTAATTTTGATACCTTTAATTCTGATCAGAATGTAATTATTTTAAATTATAATTTTGTATGCTTTTGAGCTTATGTATACCCCGATTCCGATTCTATTCACCGGCTTCAGCAGCGCCGTTAAGTCAGACGTCAATAATGTTTTTTGGCGATTCCATTACATGGGCCCTATTGGCTATGCTCTGGTTCACCGGGCGTTTAGTACGATAAAGAAATAGATAATACGTTAAGCGGTTCCGGCGTAAATAGTATCCGCCTCCGTAATATATGGAAAAGATATTCTAGGCTTAACTTACATCAGCTATATCCCTAAAACAAAAAAGGGCAATTCGTAATATATAAATAGTTTTATAAATGTAAAGAAATATTAATTTAACCCCGTATACCGCCAATTTAATAAAGAATATTCAAGATAAGCTCTTTTACTTTTATATAATCGAAAGCCTTAGCCGCATATATCCCGGGATCTCTATCCATCTTATCAATAATATATATATAAATATATTTATCAATTTAATATACTTTCGATCTTCGTTTTCCGAACTCCTAAATAAGTCTAATAGAGGCTTATATACAGTATATGCGAAATTAGGCATAATTTAGAAATCTTATACTATAAATTCCAAAAAAATATAAAAAAGATATTATAATGTTTTTAAAATACTTCGGCATTTATATATACTTTTATAACAAATATACGGTAATAACCGCCTAAAGGTTATATAAGCTATATTAGCATTCTCTATTTATACCTTATATTAATAATAAATATTTATATAAAATACTATGCTTTAATTCGACTTCCGGGTATATATTAAGGGGTTGTAAAGCCCGTATAATCTAGAATCCTAAAATGTCGCTACCCTGGAGTAAGCTAAGGAATTGTTTATACCCATCGATATAAAAAGGGCCGCAACGGCGGTTGTATACGATAGAAAGTTAGACCAAAAAACTCCTCCGACGAAGCGTAAAAAAACTTCGGATAAAGCCTACCGTAATTATAATAATAAGAAATGCTTTTATACCAAAAGCTATTTTTATAAATATATAGATATAATCTACTAAGAAAGGCATACGGCTATAAAATATAATAAAAAAGATAAAATAAGTTAAAATACCGCCAGGAATCTCCCTTCTATTACCGGACGGATATCTATACTCCTATATCTCGCGTTAACGGTATATATTAAGCTATAACCTAAATCTAATACCGCGCCTAAATTCTTAATAACATATATATCTAAGTTAGCTATAACCTATCCTTTTTCCCTCTTTATTCCGGCGGAATGGCTCTATCTCTTAATACTATATCTTAACGACTTTAGCAATAGCCTATTTAATATCTTAATATATAGCGCTTAATTCGGATATAAAAAAACGGAATAATTGCTTTTTTCGATAAATCTCTTAGTGTGCTACAATATCCTAAAAATAATTCCTGTTAAATTAATAAAGGATCTATTATTAAGTCGAATCTCCTAAATATTCGGATAACCGCCATTCTTTAGATTACCCTTCGGGTTTATACCTAAGTTAAATAATAGATTTCGCTATATATATCACCTCTTTAATCCGGATAGCTATAGAATCAATAACGAAATCATAGATACTTATTCGAAATTAATATATATATAGCGGGTAAAGCTATTCGGATTAGCGTTATAAGCTAGCCGAAATATAGTTCTTGTTAAACGAGACTTGAAAGATATATTCCGGATAATCCTTATTATATTATATCTACGATGATTATCAGGTTTTATATAAAAAGATCATTATTATATAAGAAATTATTTATTATTCGGCTTAACGATAGCCCCTTTACTCTTGAATCTATTTACTAAAGTTTCCTATTAAATCCTCTTATGTTTTTTATTTTGGCTTATAGTCGCACAATACCTAAACGACTTTATTTCAATTATTTCGGCTATATATAACCACCATTTCATAAAAACCGCAGATAGCTATAATTATATCGCTACCTATCTCGATCTAATATAGAATATAACGAAAAGTATATATAGTATATATATATATATAGAATGCTTTAATATCGAAATCGATATAATCGCGATAGAAATACGCCTTTTATAAAGAAAGCTAAATAAAGCATCTAAGTTGGTCAATCAGGCGATATAAGCCAGCCGCCTCATAAAATACAAAATAAATAATCTAATAAGCTTTCTAAGCTTTTATATTATAATAGTACGCTTAGGACGTATATACCTACGACGCTTATAAAATTTCTAAAGTATATACAAATATATATAAACGAAACGCCGCTTTACGTTTTATATATTTCAAACCCTTTATTAATAACACGATCTATTATTATAATTCAATAGTATCCAAATCGTCGACCACATTAGCCGCCTAATGTTTTATCTATTCACCAATGCTTTAGATATTATATAAAATAGTTTTTGGTTCTCCGGGCTTTGTATATAAAAGAAATAAGCCAACGTTCTTCCGATACCCTAAAGCTATAACTTTGCAATTGTATAAAAAGGCTATATTATATAATCCCCGTATATCAATATAAAAAAGATTTTTATCATCGCTATTATAATCGAATAATAAGCTTTATTATAAAAAGGTCAACGCTTGATTATATATATAGATAATAACACCGCTTTCGCTGGGATCTTTAATAATATACCCAAAAACCTTAATTCTATAGCATTATTATAAACCGGGCGAGTCCGCCTAACAACCTTTAATATTACCGTTTTTATCCGTTATATTATATCTAAAGACAATAGCCTCGCGGATATTCTATTGTAATTCGATTAAGCCTAAGTCGCTAATCACTATCTATAATTAATCGCCCTTTTTGTATAATCTAAACCTTAAATTCATTAACCGATCATAATTAATAATCGATAACATAAATATAATCAAGCTCTTATAAATGGGATTCAAACCATCTATACGCTAAAGCTATCGTTTAGCGATTTGTTTTTATAAAGCTTATTACCAACACTACAACCTGAAACTATAGCCGGCAATATTTAATATATTCTCCTTTTCAATTGTAAACCGTGCTTTTAGCGATACAAATATCCTATACCAAAAACAGCTATCTAACGCTTCGATTCGAATATACCTTTCCTCGCTATACTTAATCCACATCGATATAGGCTATGATATAGCGATATTTGCGAATTTGTTATTTCGACGTTTGTTTAATAATGCTAGCAACCTATTACTTTATCACGCTTTAAAGTATAACAATTTATAACAACTAAAATTCTCGCCGAATTGCTTATAAATAAAGCTTCAAAAAGAGAATACCCGGCAAATATATTAGATTTAAACGCTATATTTATTATAATATAAACGGGTATAATATATCTTAGAAAGATTACTAAAAATAATTATCTAAACGATTATATTAAAGAGAAAACATAATTCACCAACCGTTATTTAACATTCTTTTTATCCCGCGATCGGGCGGTCTTCCTTTTCCTATAAAATAAAATAAATAACTATAACCACGATATAAAGATTATGTTTATACCTAGCTACGACGGCACTTATATAATGCGCCACCTAATAACTTTCTTCGATTTCTACTATAATTCATAGCTTATTATTAGCTTATTTTAATTCTATAACTCCGCTTTATTTAATAAAGCTAATGTCCGCGCTCTATGATATGCTAGGCTCCGATATATCGGCGTAACTAATAGCTAGCTTATTAATCACAGCTTCCGCTGTAAAGCATCTTAATATACCGTAAATAATAATATCTCCCGGAAAAATATTATAATATTCGGGCGGTAGTCGAGCGAAGCTATAAATCGTTATTATTGATTAAATCCTTACTATAAATATAATATCCACTAATAATTTATTATAGGTTAGTTTCCCGATCTTTTCTAAAGTATATATAATATAGCTTATATTATATATATTAAATAATCTATTAACTTTATTTAGGATTATATAATCTATTTATAATTCAATAATTATGTTTCGTTCGGCTGTAATTTAAGGTTATATCTTAGATTATAATTATTTAGCTATAGAGGGCTTTAAAGATAGCGACCTAGGTATTAGCTACTTTTTTCTAATCGACCGCGAGATCGACCGCCTCGGCAACCAAACGGGCGGCTATCTTTGCGCGCCGCAGGGCGGCGGCGAAGGCTTCTTTACGCTTCTCCTCGGCGATCCTTTCACCCATACTAAACCCCAAGCTACGCAAAAACCGGCCAGTATTAGCCTCAACCTCCACCTCCTCCTCCTCGCTATCGTCGTCATCATCATTATTATTATCGTCGTTATTGTCGTCGTTATTATCGTCGTCGTCGGCGGCGGCTTTTAGAAATTAGCTTATATATATATAACGTAGATTGGGTCTATATACAATAACAAAGATATCCTTCTCTTTATTATCTTCGATTTTATTTTCGCTCTAGGCGAAAGTAGCGCATATAGTGGCTGTAATACGGCGTTTCTTATGTATACGTTAATATATATAACTATACTATAAATTATATAACCTATTTTTTATCGGTAAAATGCTCCAGCTTTTACCGAAGCGCCGCTAGCTTATCGAAAATAATTTCGTACTCTAGAGGAGCTGGTATATACTTACTTTTACCTTTTCAATAGTCGTAAAATTGCTTTAGGCCGGTATAGCAATATTATATATAGGAGTTAACTCTGAATATAATATATATACAATAGATAATGTACGCCGTCGGACCAACCAAACATACTACTTTTCCTGTACCGAATATAAAGACAGCTACGAAAACTAAAAACTAGGCTAATTATAATAAATTATTCGATTTATAAATTGTAAATTAGCTTTATTATTAGGCGACGTACAGCGGCGCTATAATAATGATTTACGTAGATTATATATAGGTTAATAAATAAAGGAGAACTAAAATAGCGCTATAGGCGGCGTATATTACAATTATTACACAACCACGTTAGCTAGGGCGGTCGCCCGGCTACGCCGGCGCTATCGCCCGGCACTATTTATATACGCTATACTAAATATACCCTAATATATTCGCCCATAACTCGCCCTAAAGCGGCGTTTTATATATACGAGCTTTTTGATAAATCTTTAATACTATAAGCATAGCCGTTATAAATGCGTATATACTTTGTAAAAAGGGCTTACTTATATATATTATACTAAAGAATGTTTATTAAAATAGTATTATATATGTATTACAAAGAGCGCTAACGCCGCTTAAATTTAAAAATAAATAAAGACTATATCTAATAAAAATAGCTATTATATATATCAATAAATATATAACTTTATTATTTAATTATAGCTATATAAATTAATATGCAAAGCTTAGCTATATGTTTATATAGCTATACGATCTATAACTTATGAAATCTCTATTTTATTATCAATAAATTAGGTAATTAAGCAATATATCAGTAATTCGATCACCCGCCTACGGTCCCGTATGTGTTAAATAAATGCAAGAGGGGGAGCGATGAGAGAGAACGGAGGAGGATTTGGAGTCTTTGTCTTTGATGATATATATAGTTACTACGTATATCCGCGTAGGGCTTTTTAATAAATCTTTAATATCATAAACATAACTGTTATAAGCGCGTATATACTTCGAAAAAGAGGCTCACCTGTATATATTATACCAAAGGAGGCTTATTAGAGCGGTATTATATATCTATTGCAAAAAGCGCTAACGCCGCCCGAATTTAATAAAAATAAAAACCACATCTAACAGAAATAGCTACTTTATATATCAATAGATTGACAGATTATATAAATCATTCTTTTTTTTCTAAATATTAATAGTTATATTCGTTGTTTTTAAAAGAGAAATAATCGTATATAAGATAAAGCCGTAGGTTTAAGGGTGCTAGGCCAGAAAGGGACTAATGTGATAAATAATTAAAGAGTAAAATAATTAGTTGATAGGATGGATATAGTTGTTATATTAGCGTTTTTTTTCCAGCCAACTAGAATAGCTAAAACAAGGAGAGAACCGCCATATATATAGTTTTTTATATATATATTATTAATAATGTGAAAGGAAGATTGAGGTGGTTTGGAGTATAGCGTAGAATCGTGAATATATACATAGCGATATCGAAGCTATTTATAGCTTTATATTTTTTTAAAGTGAATGTTAAACGAATTACGCGTTTAGCGTTATCAAAGTAATATATAACGAAATTATAACGAATCGTAAACTCCGTATTTATATATATTTCGTTTATTAAAACTAGCGTATTATTTATGTATTAAAAAAATCTTTGTTATTAGCAAAGAAAACCGTTAAAAAGTAGTATTAATTTAGCTTTACTTAAATTAAACGGGTTATAATATAAGCCGCGATCTAGATAATCTATTTGCCATTAAAAACGTTTAATAAAATCTGATAGGCTTTTTATTGAAATCTATATATTAAGCCGCTATAGCTATAGTAAACGCGGCTTTTAATTAATTAATAAAACCTAGATAAAAACTTTAAGCGCTTTAAGTTAGATATTATATAGCGCGGTTATCGGCTTTATTATTAACGAAAGCTAATTTCTCGCTTTATTACCTTTAGCGTATAATAACGTTTTTATCGTTGAGCAAAATACGGGCGCTATTGAATTCAAAAAACGATATAATATTCAAAATAATTATGAGCATTACTTTAAATTCAATATTCCTTAATTTTACTTCCTCTTTCGCTTCAAATATAGGCGTAGATATATAGAAAGTATGGTTAATTTATATCGTGTAAAGGCTGAATTCTTAATCCTACGGCGAGATAAATAAACACGGGCTATATATAAAGATCACTATTATAGTCCGGGTAATATAAAATTCAAAATATATATAATATCAATGAACGCGAGATTTAGAAATATTATAAAAAAGAAATAAATAAAATAAAATATTAACCTTCAAGGATCTCGCGCGTATTTCTTTAAAACAAAATAGGAAAATCGTACGATATAATTATTGTTTAATTTGAATATATATTTACGTAATATCACGAATCTAAGCCAGTAAGCTCTTTTTTAAAACATGGGAATCAAAACGAAAACGAGATGTTAGCTAATATATTGAATAATTAGAGATTACGTTAAGATTGCTATTTTTCCGTCGTCACTATAGCTTTAAATTATGAAGCGTGATTCCTTATAAAGCTTAATCTTTTGCTTTTAGTTTTATGTACGAAATATATCTTGAAAACGCGGTAGTTGTTATATTTAGCTTTATCGTAAACTTTAAAGCCGAAGATTCTTACGCCGATTAAGTTAATTATTTCAACGTTGTTAAATTCCTCGAAAAAACCGTTAAATATAATAATTATATCGTCGGTATATAATTTAATGACTAATTCGAAATCCCGCTTTCTTTTCTTAGAAAAATAGATATGTGCCGGTTATATATCCTCCTTTTCCCTATCGTTATCGATATCTTCGGCAAAAGCCTAAATATCTTTTATAATAGTATTATATGTCTCGTCGGCTTTGTCTTTCCTTTTATCCTTCAAGCTCTTAAAGCGCTCTTGTCTATAAAGGTCGGGCTTATTCTTATACGAGTTAAGGGTATCGGGATTGCGTATATATACGTGATAGATAATACATCGGAAAACGGTAGGTCCGTTTGGCGAATCGAAAATAAGGTTATAGCCGTTATAGAATAGCAGCTTATAAAAGCCTATCCAGCTATCCTTCTCTCGCTATATACGGATATCGCTTTGAAGCGCAAATAATATTATATCGTCTTTATTAAAGCCGTTATAAATATATAAAGCCTTATTCATAAAGTATATAGCTTCAGCTTTATATATTATTTTTATAACGGCTTAAATCGCTTTATTATATTAAATTGTTAACAAAACAGGAAAACGCTCAGTTATAATATATAATTAAATTATAAAAACTAGCGATATCGGAATTAACTCATGAAAGCTAGCGATATCATTAATAGCTTTAATAGCTATTTAAAATATAGCGTTATCGGTTATAATATAGCATAACTCGTTATGAAAGATTTTATATATTCGGCGGAAAAGTACGTAATATCGCTCCATCTTGCCGATAAACTAATAAGCTTTAATAAAGATTTACTTGCATTCGATATATATAAATATAGCTTTAAATTAAAGCCCTTTAGCTGCGAAATTCGTCCCGGCGTTATAAATAAGCTTATCTAACGGGCTTTAATATATAGCTGCATATAACCAATAGAATAACTCATGTATAGCCTTCGCATCTATATATAAAAGAAAGCTAGCTTCATTAAAGCTTATATTCTCGTTAACGATATATAAAACGGGCCTATTATTCAAATAAATAAGAAGTATTAATACCTCGGTATCAAAGTTTATATCTATTTTAATAGCGAATTTAAAACGATAAAGCGTTGAGTTATACATTTGAAATAAATAATATTGCTTTCAAACTTTATTAAAAATTTCGTATAATTTATCTTTATAACTGATTTTCTTAAATCCCTTTGAAAAATGTATAATCTTTAAATAGCTAAAATACCGATAAAGAATATATATCTAATTCTCGGAGAAAAAAGCTGTTATAATTTTTTTCTATTAGATTACGTAAACGGTTTGAGTGATTATACCTATGTAGATAGATATAATGATTTGGTCTCTAGAATCTAGTTCTATCTATATATAGCTTTAGGGGTTTTTTAATAGTAATTTGGCCCCGTTTATCCTTACTCCTATATCAACCTAAAACAGTAACATTAAAGCCCTCAAAAGGTATTTATCACTTTAAGGATCCATATTATATACCACCTCATCAAGCGCTATATATAAACTAACCTATATTATTTAATACCTAAACTAAGCTTAAAATATAATATTTCTTTATATAATATACCGTATATTTTCTACATATATTCATATATATTTACTAATATACTCCAGCTAATAAATAAAAGGAAATAGCGTATACGAATTAGTTATATACGCTTCTTTTAATAGATATCGTACGATATCTATATATTTTCAGCGTACGTAAAATCCCGTATTATATATATAAATTAAATTTCGTATATTAATTAATATATGGTTCTTATGCTGTATATAGTCGTTTATATATATTTTACCGCTATTATCGTCTAGATCCTTTATATCTACTAATTGTCATAATTTCTTCAAACGGTGATTTAGTAACGCTTTAGTGAAAAAGTTTATAATATTATCCTCTATATTTATATAATAGAAAGCTATATGCTTATTAGCTATTTCCTAATATATATAATAATATATCTTACAGATATAATTGGTAATTGTATTATAATTTGATTTAGCGACGATCTAAATTATAATTTAATCATCGTTAAAAATAAGCATCGGCCTATTTAGCAATATATCCCTATAGCCCATTTACGTGAAGAATATATATATTCTTAGCTCTCTCCCGTATATAAAAATCTATTTTATAATATTTGGATTTCGCTATAAAGCGGAGCGTTATTAGCGATTATTTTAAGCTTTATATAAATAGCGCGCCGGCTAATATCTAAAATTATCTATATTACAATTTGCTACTTATAATATCATTTAAATAGATGGCGTTGTGATACGCGTAAAGATCTAAAACTCCTGCTTTATATTATATAGCCTATCGTTTATACCGCTTTAAATATTATAATTTCTATAATATATGCTTTTTATAAGTTAGCGATAGGTTTCCTATATATCGCGCTTATAAGCTAATTATATATACGATATTGAAACGCGTCATATAATTTAAATAAATCGGTAAACCGATACTATTTTAATATTTAGTTATAAATATTTCGTCGGCTTTTTTATTGTAAAGAATAGCGTTAATCTGTAATATTATATTCGCTAAGATATCGGAACTATATATATTTGCGAAACTTTTCTTATCCACAAGCCTTATCGATATATTTGGTTTAATTTAAAAGTATATTTCTATTTTCCTCTTAGTCGACTCAACGTTAAAGAACCAATCCGCTAACTGTCACGGCACTGGCCCAGGTTGCGCTGACGTAGCCGTGACAGGGATGTGGCTGCAGGCCATTGATGACTAAGCTCTGCAGACCACCTAGATAGATAGATTAGACTGGCGATGAGGCCCGGTTGCGAAACCTAGACCTCATCTTGAAATAACACAACTTCATTTGGTTAAACTATCGCTCCATCTTAGGACTGATTCTTCTGATACTGTGACACTAACCCTAAATTTATAAAATGAATCTTGTCCGCGAGGTTTCAGATAAATTTCTATAGTAGCGATTTATGATAAATCGACGATAATAAGGAAACTATTTATGAACGACGTTATAATAATTTTCGTAACCTCGTTTATATATATCGTAGAATTTACGAATATTAGTTTATAGCTATATTTAATTAATATAACTTTGATTTTAGTTTATTAATTCAATCCAATTTATTTTAAACTATACAAAGGATATAATAATTCAGTTGTTATTTTGAGCGTAAATCCTATTCATTGGGCTACCTCGGGGTAATTTCGTATATATTCGAAAAGTATTCTAAATATTTTTTTTAACAATTTAATATTTTAATTTTCTTATTTAATATACTGCGATAAAATCGATATAAAGAACCTTTAAACTTTTATCTATTATAACTACGATTAGAAATCTTTACGATATAAGCCTTATTATAAAAGCATATAAGGGGAAAAATCGTATAAAGGGTATAGCCGTAGGTTTGAAGGTGCTAGGCCAAAAAGGGACTAGTGTGATGAATAATCAAAGAGTAGAATAATCGGTAGATATATTGGATATAGCCGTTATATTAGCGTTGTTAGTCTTCGCTAATTAGAATAGCTAAAAGGAGAAGAGAACCGTGATATATATAGTTTTTGATTTCGGCTTTTCGGGTTATATCTT
>PYFS01000701.1:0-52641 GCA_003671545.1 Ophiognomonia clavigignenti-juglandacearum | reverse complement strand
CCCCTTCGGCAACTCCTCCCACCCGCCCGTCGAGTCCCCCACCCCCGCCTCGGAGAACGGCGCCGCCTCGGGCGACACCGTCACGCCGGCACGCAGCTCACGCACAGGAAAAGGAAATCATCTACGAAGGCATTATGATGTGACGCGCTCTAGCATTAGGTGAACATGCTCGACAGGTGTTCCAAGATTATTCAATAACTTCGAGCCATATCCTTGGACCAGTCTTCACCGCAGCTTCAACTTGCAAGACACCCGCACTCAGTGAGGCTTCATAATGCCCAACAAAATCCCCTTCGAGATCCCCATCTTCTCTCAAACCTCAGCTGACTTGGTCATCCATTCCAGCCATGGCACCTGTCGCCTGGAACTCAACGCCCACGGGTCATACCCCCAAGGCGGCACCACACCCGCCCAAACAACCTATCCCCATGCCTTCACCAACAGCAGCAACACCCCCCTGAGGATCATGATACGCCCTCGCGGTCCACCCGATGACGGCTCGCCGGACTTTGTCTACACGAACCATGAATTCGATCAGTTGATGGTGCAAGCTGTGTTGGACTGGAAGGCATCCGGCGTGATGAGAGAAGACAGAGGTGATGGCTTCGTGTTCGGGGTGCTGAAGGAAAGGGTGCGCGAGGAGGGTGGGGAGGAGACAACGGGTGGACCAGCCATGGTCGTCGACGTGGACCGGTGTGCACACCTGGTGCAGCTCGCCGCGCCGTTCCCATGTGTCTTTCATCGGGCCTTCGTCAGTTCTATCACCACCGTTGCATGATCACTTCCGCATATCTCCTATCTAACCCCAATATAAAAGGACGATATCCTGGGCTCCTCCGGCTCAACCGTCGAAGAAGCCCACACAGACCTCGCCCACTGCGGCTTCACGGGCCTCCTCACCTCCGGCGGACCTGGAAGGGCCATCGACAACCTGAGCACCGTCGCAACCATCATGCACACGGCACCTGCGAGTCTCCGGGAGATCATTGTGGGAGGAGGTGTGCGAAGCTCGAATGTGCGGATGTTGGCCGAGGCTTTGCCGTTACGGCAAACGAGCTCTCTATCAGGGCCGGAGGTGTGGTTCCACTCGTCGTGTTTAACGGAGCCAGCTGTGAGCGAGGTTGTGGATCCGGAAGAGTTGAGGAAGATTGGGGAGGGCGTGAAGGCTGTGATGTAGGGCGGGCCGGATTCCAACTGGAACCGACATCTTGAAGAATGACACACAAGCGACGCACACGGTCATCCCCAGATGTGTAGCCCGGGAGGATGACTGGTTCAAGCAACATAGTGCATTGAGTACAACCACACTCGATTTCCTGCCCTCTCTCTGACATTGGTGGCAGCGCAGGTGATGCTATGCACCCCTACTTAGATCTGCACATCTTGTCCGCGTTGGACCCGTCCTCGGTTGTACTAAATCCACCATGGATCAGAGCCTCTACTCGGCAACTAGCCTTCCGTCTGTAGACCTGGACCAAAGGTCAAAGGTCGTGGCTGTCCCCAAAAGTCACAAGGACAAAATCGCCACGCACCAGTGCCCGCAGCAAACACATACTTGCATAAATACGGCACCACCTTGGGCAGGGCCGGAAAGTCGTTGCCGCCTTCGTATGTCTTGTCGTTGTTCCCGAGTACAAGAGGAATTTCATGGCGCTGTATACTATGTCAGAAATCACACTTGGTACACACTGCTCAGTCCTGGGCGTTGTGAGAATACGCACCAAAAGCCCAAGGGTCACCTTTTCGTTCGCCTTAGCCTCAACACCTGTCCAGATCGTCCCGAGCCCTTCGTCATCCAGATGCTTCAGCGTCAGCAGCAACTCAATCTCGTCCGACAGGTGACTCATCAGCCGCCCCGTGAACGAGTCAAACACCTCTTTCATGCCGCCCTCCCACCGATACTCCACCGGCGTCGTCGACTGCGCATACGCCAGAAGCCGGCTCAAGCCGCCATGGATGAGCTCGTGCTGGTGTTTGGGATCGTCCATCGACCCGGGCTTGCCACTCAGTCGCTCGATCTCCGGGAACATGAAGGACTCTTCGACGTCGTGGTGGTGTGCAACTGTCTCTGCCCAGCAGGCTA
The DNA here is from genome assembly GCA_003671545.1 of Ophiognomonia clavigignenti-juglandacearum. Taxonomy (NCBI): domain Eukaryota; kingdom Fungi; phylum Ascomycota; class Sordariomycetes; order Diaporthales; family Gnomoniaceae; genus Ophiognomonia; species Ophiognomonia clavigignenti-juglandacearum. The sequence continues at coordinate 50,558 of PYFS01000701.1, read as the reverse complement.
CGTAGTGCAGCAGGTCCTTGACGTCTTGGGCTTGGTAGCCTGGATCTCCATGGTGTTGGACGTACGGCGCTTGCTGGTAGACAGAGTTGAGGCCTCGGATGAACGCGTTGTGGACGTGGGACATTTCAGATGCCATGTGTAAACATGAATGGGTCTCGTTCTGGAGGCAGCATGTTAGTTTGGAATCTCAGAAGATGTGACAGCGGCTTTGGGCAGGATATACGGCGTGGTTGGGGCGTCGTGAGGGTGTCGAGATGAGCGCGAATGGGAAATCTGCCCATCTAGACTGGGCTTCAGAGGGCTTAGCAGTCATTCTGTTGGTTCTAAAACAGATCGCAGCCTGAAAGCCGACTTGCGAGTATATTGGTCGCAAGGTTGGTGTTGAGATTGAGGACGTGATATCCTTCTCTTTGGAACGCACATCCGCAATGCAAATACCGTGTTGCTTGGAAACTGCCTGCAGTGTTGCTGACTTGAGCATGCATTATTGGGGCCTACCGTAAATACGAAATATTCATGGCACACAAGAAGTGAGTAAGCTGACCGATGATCTATCATCAATCTAAGAGACAGTACAGTCATCATTGGCCAGTGAGAATGACCTAGCCACCTGGCAGGATGCACTACTGGAATCTGACGACCATTTCGTTATCATGCTGACCACATGTGGGTATTCATTCATACAGTTTGAAGAACCCTTTGCCGCCTTTGCCAATGATGGTGTGTATCAGATAATGATTCCTGGCTTCAAAATACTACCTACTATGTCTTCAAAGTCATGAGGATCCTCACGCCCTGCTCTTAATGATATCACTCGCTTTCTCAGCAACTGCATACATGGTAGCCTGCAAGTGCGCCGCAGGAATGAGTGGCAGGATACTCGCATCAATGATAGAAAGCCTCTCCGTGCCGTAGACCCTCAACTCTGGGTCGACAACACCGCCTAGATCCCGTGGCATCATAGGGCAGCTGCAGCTAGCATGACTGAACGTAGGAATTAACCAGCCGGACTCGATCATGGCTTCGATAACCTCGTCCTCTGTGTCATACTGCACGCCCGGGAGCACCTCCACAGGATTCAGCACCGACACTGCCTCGGAGGCGAACAGTCTGCGGGTATATTGAATGAATCGAAACATCGCCGCCTTGTCGAATGGGTTGTGCAGACTGTCGTGGAAGACCAAGGGAACGCCATACGGATCCGTCGCGTTGAGATGCACCGTGCCTCGCGAGAAAGGCTTCATCAAAGCGTTGGCGAAGCCCCCGGCGCCGTTGGCGGGTAGCTCAGCAACTGCCACGCTTCCGCTGCGGATGGACGATACCAGGGTGGCACGTTGAGCTTGGATTCCGGCCAGCAGCTCCGTGTTGGCAATGTATATCGATGGCAGGTAGTCGTCGACATCTTGGGCCTCGACAGCACTCAACAGAGCCTCGGAATCATTGGTGACTGTTGCCAGCGTGGGGAATGCAATGAAGTTGGCCTGGGCCTTCGTCAACGCCCCGGTGTGATTCTCATGATACAGGGCGAGTGACTCGTCCCAAAATGTGGCGTTGGTTGTGAGTTCAGTTGGAGTAGGCCATGTATTGTTCACTAGCTTCCATCAGCATCAGTGATACGACGCACGGGGATTATGGGATGGCACTCACATGTCCACGAAAGATAAGATACCGTATGATCCTGAAAGTTGCTGCCAACAGCCGGGAAATCAATCTTGGTCTCGATTCCTGCTGCTTCTAGCACTTCTCGTGGGCCAATTCCACTCCATTGCAGCAGCTGTGGGGTGAAGACTGCACCGGCTGCCAGGACTACCTCCTTCTTGGCTGTGAACTGAACAACTGTATTCGATGAGCGATCGATGGCTTCGACCCCTACAGCAACAAGCGATGTGCTGTTGCTAGCTGTCTCAAACAGGACTTCTCGGACCTGGTGCATGCTTAGAAGCTGCAGATTCGGGCGATCAGATACCTTGTCGTAGTAGGCGTACAGAGAGGACGACCGGGTCATGTCGGAGGGATTGATGTCCGCAGGCACAAAATATGCGCCTGTAGCGTCCCCGAAGGCTGGCTCTTCCACGAAAGGCATACCGAGTTCCTTGAAGGCGTCTGTAAATTTGTCTATTCGCAAGTCAATGGCGAGGTCAGAGTATTATGCGGCCAGGATCTCCAAGACTTACACAAATCAGGGTACTGAAAGTCAGGGTACGTGATCTGGACCGGCCCATCGGTTCCATAAGCAGACGTATTGTAGGAGTACTGGAAGATGCTTTGAATATCCTCTGATGGTACAGTGAACTCAGTGGACTGCTCTCGTCAGCATGTGAGACAATTGATCTTCCAGTCTGGGACCACCTACCTTTTTCATATACGGACTCAAGCCATCCCAGCCCCATCCAGGATTACCCAAAGCCTCCCAAGAATCGTAGTCTCCCTTGGACGCATATGTCCAGGCCATACCATTGATTTGGGAGCCGCCACCGGCAACCATTGAGGCTCTGACTGCGAAGGTCTTGTTCCCCAAGTATGGCTCAGGTACTGTCGGAACAGCTCGCATGTCGGCCGTGTTCAATATAGTCGCGTAATACGGGATGGTTGTTTTGTTGCTCCTATCAATGGCGCCATACTCAAGTACTAGGACACTCACTATAGTATCGAAGCATTATCAGCTATAATATTACACCTCTTGCAGTAGTTGCCAGACTTGTATGTCTTACCATTCGGATCCTCTGACAGACGAGCAGCGGCAACAAGGCCGGTCAGACCGCCGCCAGCGATCACGTAGTCATACTCATTCTCGGCCCGTTCATGGTGAGGCGAGGCCGCCAGCGATGCTGAGATAAAGAGGGCGCTTAAATGAAGGAGTGACAATTTGATAGCCATGCTGCTCATATACAAGACCGCCAGCTGAGGCGTGTGCTTGCTCAAGAGCTCCGAGTGCGCAGGTGGCTGTGGGAGGATAGGTAAGTGACAAAAAGAATGCAGTGGGTCGGTTGCCGGTGGTATACGCGATACAGCAGTGAACCAGGAGGCAATCTAGTTATGATATATACCTAGGTAGCAGGAAGGTCCCCAAGGACACCCGAACACATACTGCTGTGTCTAGTCTAGACGTCGCTTCGGGGTGGATCTGCTAGGGTGCTTGCTGCACGACCCCACTACCATCAGGCCATACACCCTTAATTCAGTACCTGAACAAGTAAGCGAGGTATATCGTCTTCGTAGATTTTTCAAGGGTGAAGTTTATCAGCAGTCGAGTCTTTCCTATTCCTGACTCTTTGAGAATAGTGAGTTACGCCTCGCTCACAGGGTTGGCCGAATCTCTTGAAGGTGCTCAAGTGCCCCTTGGTCCAGTTCCTCGCGCAGTGTTGACAAGCTCGGCTCATTTGTAATTTGCGGGACCTTCTCTGAAAAAAAAAGGGTCAGATAATAGTGGTCCAAGAATGGATAGACTTCAATTACCGACAGACTGGGCCTGCAGATAGCACCCCGGCCCCCAAGCGGGCCAATTCAGCAAGATGGCTTGCGGGCCGAAAAACTCTGCTGAGATTGCTTTCAAGCAGCTGGTCCTATCATGAGTGGTTGGAAGTGGTGCATGTTGCTATTCTCCACTGATACTTCACTTCCTAAGACGCGTCTAGACCAGGGAATTGTGTAAACGAGCTCCACTTCTCCCTGTGTCGCAACGCACCCGACAAACACTTTGTAAGGTGTAGAAGATTTGGGTACTATAAATTTGCGGACCTGGTATGTCTCATGTTCTGTTGCCCGCAAGTCCTTTCGGCCGAGGGACTGAAATTTGGACGGAACACAATCTCTGTAATGATGGTACTCTGTATCTGTGGCCTCATCTCCGAGGCTTTTGGAGGTCATGATGTACCACTGCCAATGGGCTGCTGTCCATGCTCGTTGTCACCTTAGAAACGAGTGACAGGCCATTGGAGGGTCACGACTCAAGAGCAAGACAGAACAAAAGGAGCCGCCCGTCAGTGTCATATTTCACCACAGCGCTGTGCTGCTGAAGTTTACTATCCCCTTCCCTCGAATCCGGATGTCCCACGGAGCTTTCAAGTCTGCGTTCATGATTTGACTTGGAACTGTCGCATTCCCACCTGACCACCTTGCTAGTAACTACTATGGCTTCCTCAGATGATGCTCCTGTGGTTCCAAGCAGCCAGACTGGCAAAGTCCTCATCACCAGTATCGTTTTTACCCTCTTCGGTACCATCTTCGCCGTGACCCGGCTTTTCGTCAGATTTTTCAAGTCAAAGGCGCACGGATGGGACGATTACTTCATGTGTCTCACACTGGTAAGTGATTTCGTCGGTCCATGTCGTCTTGCTTGGTACAATGAAGTCTCCCATTCCAACTCTGCAATTCTAGGCAAGCAGTCTAGTCTCGCTGTCCCTTACCATCATCGAATGTTCCCATGGATACGGAACATCCATCTCTCAGCTATCAGCCTCGGAAGCGGTCCAAGCTCTGAAGTTTTCCAACTTCGCTATCCTCGTCAACGGATTCTCCATGGCCTTTCTAAAAGTCAGCATCGGAGCGTCATTGCTACGATTACAGCTTGGCAGAGGAATGGGATGGATTGTGTGGGGTTTCGTGATCATTTCTGTGCTCTGCAATGCCCTCGTCACGGTTGGAAGCCTCTTTTCCTGCACGCCGATCGAAGCCATCTGGAATAGAAAGCTTGAACACTTCACATGCATCCCTTCCAAGTATGTAGTGGGCAGCTCATATGGCCAGACTGGTGTGTACATCTCTACAACCCCCCAAAACTGGACCAAGTCTGTTGTCTGAGGCTTCGAGTGTGAGCTGACTGTGTCTCTAGTTGGCAATATTGTAACAGACGTCTTCTTCTCTCTCAGTCCCTTATACTATTTGCGCAACGTCAAAGTATCTGTGTACAACAAATGGGCTCTGCGAGTCTTGTTCCTGATTGGTCTATCAGCTACTGCCTGCTCAATCTCCAAGTTGCCAGAGTTGCCCAAACTTGCCAACACCATGGATCCAACCCGTACGTCCAGCCCGACTTTGCTTGAGACTGATAGCATAGCGCGTTCTTACCAAAAAAATTAGACGACGGTGCCATGGTCACAATTTGGGCTCGAGCCGAGCTCAATACTGGAATCATAGCGGCATCGATACCACCCCTCAAGGCAGTCTTCGAGGGCTTTCTGAAGCACTTCTTCGGGATATCATCTCGCACACATAATACCACAGCTGGTGGAGCATACTATGGGACCAACTCTTCACTCAAGCAATCAAGGCTATCACGCCACTCACAGCACCGAATCTTACCCGAAGATACCAGCAGTCAGGCCGAATTTGCCATGGTCGATATGGAACTCAGGCTGGACGCAAAGGAGACAGAGACTGATGCGGAAAGTCTCCAGCATCGAGAACAGGCGATATGATTATGGTCATTGGTTTCCCCTCCGCCGTCGATGTGCTTGGGTCAACTCATCAAAATCAAGATCGTCAGCTCGTTACATATACGCATGTCTGGCTCCTGTGTCCAGGTCGCGGGTGCTGAAGTGCCTACTTAGGTACGGGTGCAGCTTCTGGCTATGCTAGCTTACTACAGTTGGCTCATATTTAGCGAATGGGGCAGTTCTGATATTGGAAGAAACAACACTTAAAAGATGATTGCAAGACAGTGGGCTATCCGGTTCCAGCTTATGTTCTTGTCGGCAGAGAATACACTTGATGTTCTAACTAATTTCAGAATTGCCAAATTGATCAAGGATACCTTGTCTGCAGCTCTACCTAGGTACCAGTAGATCTCGGATCCAATACCCGAGAGGATTCTAGCGTCACCGACTTCGGGGATAGTGCGCGGCACTTTTACCGGCATCATAGAGACGCACTGCATGTGTGTATGAAGAGGGGTACGCTTACGGCGTGTATGCTCAAGTTGGCTTTAATTGAATAAATCGGGGACGTACTGCAATGTTCTTGAAATAAGTCTACGGCCTGCCTTCGACGATGCACGAGCCGGAAGATACGAAAAGCACAGCTGCGGTTAACACTCCAGAACCACCTGCACAAATAGAGGAGGTGATAGCCGAGAAGAACGACAAAGCACGATCACTGAAGCGAACAATTCAACATGCCCTGTTCTGGTGCCCTGCGAGATGCCGGTGGGACCCGGACAACCCACCAAAGTTTTCCGTGGCGATGAACGTACTCTTTGCCTTTTCAGGGGCTTTCACAGTAGCCAATTTGTATTACAACCAGCCCATACTGAACGTCCTGGCGCAGGAATTCGACGTTGCTTACGAGACAGCTGCCCGGATCCCCACCGTGATGCAGGCCGGGTACGCGGCGGGCCTGCTATTCCTGTGTCCGTTAGGGGACTCGCTCCCTAGAAGACCGTTCACATTGGGTCTCATCCTCTTCACAGCAACTATGTGGTTAGTCCATCAGCATTCACAACAACTCGGCATCCGGATATTGACTCATTGTCGCAGGATCGGCCTCTGTGTGACGAAATCATTTGCAGTGTTCACGGCCATCAGCTTCATCACAGCCGTGACGACCGTCACTCCTCAAATTATGCTGCCGCTTGTTGGCGACCTGGCTCCGCCCAATAGACGTGGATCCTCTCTCTCCATCGTTGCGTCGGGTTTCATGCTAGGCATCCTTCTCGCCCGAGTACTCTCCGGCACTGTGGCGAATTACACGTCCTGGCGCAACATGTAAGACACTCTTCAGCCCTATCATGCAAGCTTCGACTTGTCAGTCTCGTGGACATCCACTGACACCTAACAGATATTGGATATCACTGGGGCTTCAGTATCTGATCTTCGCCCTCTTGTGGCTCTTCATGCCGGACTATCCAGCTACCAACCCAGCCCTGCGCAGTCTCCCGTCCTATTTGCGCATGCTTTGGTCCATCCTAGAGATATTCTTTGCCCATCCGACCCTGGTGCAGGCTTGCCTGATAGGCTTCTTCACGACGGCGCCATTCACAAATTTCTGGACCACCCTGACATTCCTTCTCGCTGGGCCCCCATACGAGTACTCCTCTCTGGTCATTGGCCTTTTTGCACTGTATGTCTGTGTCAATTTTTGTGTCCCTCGCTTCATAACAGTGGCTGACTTAGCCTCGTCTCTGTTGAGCGTGAATCTAACCTCTGGAACAGTATCGGAATCGCCGCCATGTGCGTCACCCCGCTCTACGGACGGCTCGTCATCGACCGTCTTACTCCGCTTTGGAGTGCCATCATCGGCGTCTCCTTCGCCATGATAGGTACCTGCATCGGCACCTACACCGGCCTCTTCACGGTAGCGGGTCCCGTTGTACAGGCTTTCATGATCGATCTCGGGCTGCAGTCCAGCCAGATTGCCAATCGGGCCGCCATCTACTCCATCGCACCGAAAGCTCGCAACCGGGTCAACACGGCGTTTATGGTCTTTACGTTCTGTGGGCAGTTGACCGGGACGGCGGTAGGGAATAGGCTGTACGCGCAGGGCGGGTGGGTACACAGCGGTAGCTATAGCGTCGCAAGCCTTGGTGTCGCGCTCTTGGTGTGTCTGTTGAAAGGACCATACGAGCAAAGTTGGTTTGGCTGGACGGGCGGTTGGAGAATGGTGAAGCAGAAATCAGTGGGAACTGCATCGTCATCCGGAGAAGTCTCGCCAAGTGATTTAGAAGATCGTAGCGCGACTGGCGTCCTGTCAGTGGAGTCAGGCACCCAGGATGCAGGCCATAAAGCATAGATGTGGCAGTTGAAGAGATAATACAGGAGGTTGTGTCAAGTCGTGAGTATCTATCTTCACATCACCTAAGCAGATATCGTTTTGGTACGTGGCCAGCGTGATCTGAAGGCGTCGTTGGGTACCGACGTGCGGATACCTTGGAATAGTTCGCGTATTCCACGAGGTAATCACTGTCGTCGTCTTTGAGATCGCCAATAGCATCGGTGAGGCTTGCTCCGGAACAAGAAGTCGTTACCAATGCGCACTCAGCTTGGAATGAGGGCTAAAGCTACTCAAACGGACTGCGAGGTTGCGGCGCAACATATCCTCGACTGAGCAAATATGGTCCAAGCCTCTGCTCCAGTCTCGAGAACTGGAATGATGTGTCAGTGTGGCGGGGATTTCCCAGCATACGGAACGATCTACTCACCAAACTCTTCTGGCGAAGCGGCACCACGCCGTCCTTGATCCAAACTCCATAGCTGCCCATCAAGTTGGACAGCATCATATCGGTAGACAACCGGTCGCCAACAATGGCAATTTGGCAGGGACTAGTGACGCCAGTTTCCGGATGCTGACGAAAGTACTCCATGATCTCAGGCCCACAGCCGGGCTTCTTCGTCTGATGTGAGAGCACGTTGACTCCGGTGGCCTCCTCAACCGCCGAGGCTAGCTTTCTCTTGGGGTCATGGCTGAGGGCTCCGGCGGTGTTGGAGACGATGAGGAGACGGCGGCCTGGATATGCTTCCTTCAATGCTTTGAAACGATCCTAAGGCAAGTCAGATGGGAAGATTCCAGGTTCGTGCGAGCCTAAGCACACCTGATAAGGCTTGTAGACTTCGCTCGTCTCTGGCACTGCAAAACAGTCGTCTTTGTCAAGGACAACTGCCTTGATCTCGACTTTGGCTCCGGTCGTTCTGAAAGCGGAGTCCAGGGGGATGGGCAGGTCCTTGAAGGTCGGCACGACGGCGTGAGGAAGACACAGGGAGGGATTGGCCAGCAGCTTGAAGACATTCAAGGAGGCAGAAAGGTTCAGATTCATCTCCTACGTCGGTACCGGACGATTAGTCGCGAGGTTTTGCTGTGGATGTGGTGTCGTCAGAGTGTGTGCTGCAAATCATTGAGGTGTCGTTGAGTGCAGGGGTATGGCCAGGCGGCAACGTCCGAAGATGAGTAGGGCTAATCCCTGCTCAGTACCAGATGACAGGGATATGCGCTCCTAGCACTCAGGACGGGCAGTACGCGACAGGCCGCGACTTCTAATGCCTTCGGACGGCGACAACGAGGTCAGAGCCACAAGCACACTTGCTTCGACATGCCGAAACGCCCCTCGACAAGCAGATCATGACCAAGAATGGCACCGAAGCCATCAGCCTCCAAAGCAGCGGCGCAAGGAACCCGCAGCACGCGGTCGCACCGCAACCAAGAAACAGCCGCCGCCGTGCCAGAGGAGACCGCCGCTGAGCCCACGCCTTCGAAGCGACGCCGAACCGTACAAGATGCACCCGAATCTGAGGATAGGAGTCAGTATGGTGTCGTCGCACCCAATGGACACGATGGTGAAGACGAAGAAGATGAGCTGGCCGACGCAGAGGCAGACACACCAAGCAAGCGACGAGGCTCGTCGAGGACCTCGGCCACGCCAACCAAGCTGAACTGGATCAGCGAGACTGCGGCCACACCCAAGGGACTGTTGTACTCCATATCCAAGCCCAAGTTCGAGACCCCAACGAAACCCTCTGGTGGCGCTGCATCCGACACACCCGGCCGTCGTACGATTGCAGACAGATCTGCTCGGAGGAAGAGCGCACGAGCTCTGATCGACCGCGTGGTGGGTGGTACTGTCAGCGATGACGAAGTTGCCGAGGACAATCTCGCACGGGAGATCTACGAGTCGAGTGCGGAAGAGGAGGAGCAAGAGGAGGAACCACAGCAAGAAGAGGAAGAGGAAGAGGAAGATGCCATTGCGGATGCCACTCCCTCCAAGAAACGAGGCCGGAAAAGGAAGACAGCAAGGGAAAGATCGCCCACGCCCCCGCGAGACCTGCCCGCGCATGAAATGTATTTCTTCCAGAACAAGCCAGGGCTGGCCAAAACATCAAACAACACGCTAGCGTCGCTGGATCTGCTCACCCATGACGAGTATTTCTCGATCCTGCGCCAGTGGAAAGACCCCCATGAGGCAGACATCACGTTCCTAGAAGACCTGCACGCTCAGTCCTTCAACCAGTGGTCCTTCGAGCTTGCCGAGGGATTTGGCCTCTGCTTGTATGGCTTCGGCTCGAAACGGGCACTGCTGCACCGGTTTGCTAAACATCTGCACAGCAAGATTCAGGACCATGGAGCTCATAAGATCGTCGTGATCAATGGCTATGTCAGGACCATCACCATACGCGAGCTCCTCAGTACAGTCCTGTCTGCCATCGACCCCACCGCCAAACTCACCTCCGGCCAACCAGCCACCTTGGTCCAGGACGTTCTGCTGCTCCTTTCATCCTCAGACAAAACACTCACACTCATCCTGAACTCTGCAGACGCACCGGCCCTGCGCAAATCGCACTTCCAAGCCGTCTTCTCCCAGCTGGCAGCACATCCCCGGGTGCACTTGGTGTGCAGTGTCGACACGCCAGACTTTGCTGCCTTGTGGGACAGTGGACAGCGGTCCAACTTCAACTTCGCCTTCCACGATGCCACCACGTTTGCGCCGCGAAGTGCTGCTGAGCTGGAAGTGGTCGACGAAGTGCACGAGTTGTTGGGAAGACAAGCGAGACGCGTTGGCGGCAAGGACGGCGTGGCTTTTGTGTTGAAGTCTCTACCAGAGAACGCAAAGAACTTGTTTCGACTGCTCGTGGGCGAGATTCTTGTTGCCATGGACGAGGACGGTGCAGCAACAGGGAGCGAGAATCCGGGCATCGAATACCGGATTCTGTACAACAAAGCTGTGGAGGAGTTCATTTGTAGCTCGGAGATGGCTTTCCGAACGCTGCTCAAGGAGTAAGACACGTGTAGCCTTGTTGCATATTTCATTTGGCTGACATAGATGCACAGATTCCACGATCACCAGATGATTACCAGTCGCAAGGACATACTAGGAACAGAGCTGCTGAGCTTACCCTTCCGAAGGGAGGAGCTAGAGGCCATCCTGGAGGACTTGGTCTCATGACGAGCTGCACATGTTCGCCGTGAAAAGCGTGTGCCTATCCCCAGGTAGTTGGCTAGCGTGTTCCTCCAGGACCCCTACTTACTCAGGTACAAACCATGCACGGTGTTGACCTGGTACCAAATAATAACACCTTGATGCTTAGTTGCAGTACGCGATGATCCACAGACTCAGCACTATTGGCTGGCATCTTCTTGTCCGTGAACGTCCCTTTTTGAATCTCTCGAACTAAGCAGCTGTGTAAGCCCTTGACCCAGCAAATACTCGCAGTGTGCACGACAGTATAGAAGCTCCAATGCGTTAGTAGTCATAAGTCTGGCTAATCCTGTGCTGCATACCTGAAGATGCCATTCGGTCTGTGATTCCGGGCACATGGTGAAAAAACAAAAAACCCGCCCATGGTATCAACAAACGCCTTCACCACCGTCATGCCCATCACATAACACCTAATCATATTTCAAAATCAACCTCCTCCCGTCACAAGCTCCTCTTCCTCCATCAGCCTGCCCAAAATTAGACTTTGAATGACAAGCTCGTCACTCAACGCCCGTACCCTCTTCGGAGGAGGGCCTACCACAGACTCGATCTTGCGTTTGCGCTTCTTGGTCGTCTGCCCACTGCCGGTGTAAATATCGGCAGAGTCGATCTTCCCATCCACAACATAGACCCAATCGAAAGCGTTGCCCGCTTCCTCCCTCGCCTTCAGCTGCTTCCTTGCTTCGTCCACAGTGTAGACCCTTGACAGCGAAGCTCCCAAGACCCGAGCAAGAAAGACGTAGGCGCCCTTCTTGGTCTCTTCGGCGCGCGGCATGAGCAAGAGGATCCGAGACTGGTCAAGGAGTCGAGGCCGGTACTGGATCACCTCACTTAGCATGGCCGTAGCAGCGTTGTAGGGTGCCATGTTGCGTGACTTGATCGCCTCGCCAAGGAACGAGGAGTTGCCAGCGCAGAGGAGATAATCGGACCAGTCCACCAGACAGTGCTTCTCGATACAAGTCGTGATCCAGCGCTCGTGGATGCAAGGCAGTCCAAGGGCCAAGGCTTGCATGTATTTGACCTTGCGGGAGTGACCATCGGCAATGAGAGCCGTGAAGCCGGTCTGCCGAGCCTCCGGCGCCAGCTTGATGTCCTCGTCGGGCTGTGGCGTAGAAGACACAGCAACGGCTTCCCGATCAGCAGCCTTGACGGGTGCAAACTCGAACAACTGGTCGAATCCGTCGGGGAGCACTTTGCCCCCGCCTTGTTTGATCTTGTTGGTGATCTGGGTGGAGATTGCCATTCGGGCGTTGTACTGGGCATCCTTCTCTTTGAGCTGCTTGCCTTGGAATGAGACAGCAAAGACCATGCCAGCGAAGATCTTGGCTCTACTGCGGCTGTTGGTACGTGAGGCAGGCGACTCTCGGATCGAGGTTCGACCGGGTCGATACGTGCGCATTCTCTGTTCAGATGCAAGATTGGTCGTCGACGTCAAAGGAGACCTAGCCAATTCGTCGGTGGACACGGAGATGTCAGAGGGAAAGGATTGTCGAGTGGTGCGACGCGCCGGTGCAGGCTTGGACACTAGCTTGCTGACCTGGCGGTGGGCCTTAGCGACCGCAGGCGAGCTGACCTCGTCGGTGGGAGTCGAGGTGGGTGTCAAATGGCGAGGTGACTCTTCGGTCAGGGGCGTTGTCTTGCTAGAAAGTACCGGCGTGGTGTCCAATTTGCTAAGAGGCGATGTGGAGGAGGTTGTCGGTGGTGCACTTGGCATGGCCTGGCCACGCACCCGCGCCCTGGTGCTGAAAGCGGGTGCAGGTGGTGAGGACCTCGCGATAACGCTGGAGTGATCTTTGCCCGCATCAATGCCTGCATGATCTACTCTAGGAGCCACAGGACCTTCGGTGTGCGTGATGGCCTCCTGTGATGGACGAGACGTGGGCTCAGGAAGTGGGCTACTCAACATCACGGCCTCGGGAACTTGAAGCCTCGCAGGGCTAGTCTCTGGGACTTGTGCCACAATCTCGTCGTCCACCGCCACTGTAGGAGGCGGAGCAGACGCAGGGCTGGGGTCTGTATTCGGAACCACATCGTTGCTAGAGGTGCCCTCGTCCACTACTCGCCCCAGACTTGCTGAGGGCGGCATGATGCCTTTCTGGGAATCCGCCACCGTGTAGTCTTGATCTTGGTCCTGATTCTGTTCTGGTTCCTGGGTATTTTCGATAGTGAATGCTTGGGAATCTCTTCTAGATTTTCCTTCGCATTGATCAATGTACCGCTGGGCCTCTGGACTTCGTTCCTTGTTGGTTGACGGGACGATAGCCTCATCGGATGGGCGTCCAAAGCTGATGGCCTCAAGACGCTTCTTAGCTTGCGCCTTCCTCAAAGCAACACGCTGGCGACGGCGTTCCTCTTCGTCACTCATGTCCTCGTCCGACTCATTTTCAGTACCCGAGCCGGACTGAGGGAACGGTTCCCTATTGTCCCATCTCGGCACAGGTTTGTACGTCTCGAGGGGCGCTTGCTGCGGTAGGCGGAACGACTTGGAGATGTGACTCCTCGCGATTTCATCGTCGTAGAGCGGATCATCTCCTTCGGCCTGTTGTGGAGAGGTGCCGAAGGCGAGGGCAATTTGTGGCAGACTAGACGTACCCTGTAGCGGCGAATTGACTAGAGGCGATCGTTTCAACGGGCTCGGATTCGGGGAGATGTCGTTCAAATGGAAGTTGTCAGGCGATGGTCGTGACGAGGTCGGGCTGAAGGTGCCCTTCAAGGCCGAGGAGTATTGCGTTTGCTTGTACAATTGTGAACTCGCCATCATTTGACCAGCGACCTTGCTACCCTGGAACGGATTTCTAGGCGGAGCAGGCGTTTCGGGACCCCCAAAGACGTAGGGCGATGCATCAGGTTGCTGGGTGGTTGTGCGGGTGCCGAGTGAGGCCGAGACTGAACTCTGCGTATCTCTACGAGCGAGCGCACTGAAGTCGATGTCGATGTGGCTCGTCTCATCTTCGTAGGTAGTGGTGCCCGTGTTGTGATGTGAAGTTGGCGAGGACGCGTTACGAGGGGGAGACGAGGGGACAAGCTGTGGGAGTCGCCCAGGGGAGACCGGCTCGTCTCCCCGTTGCAAGTACTGCTCATAGCTCCTTCCATCGTTGCTCTGGGTCGGAGACTGGGAGGAATCCATTTTCCTCCTGCCGAACCTGCTCTTTTCCTTGGAGTAGGTCTGTGTGATTGGGTTTGAGGAAGCGTGTTGGCTGGGATGCGCGATGGAAGAAGGACTGGCGGTGTCATCTCCCAGAGTTGGTGCCGGTACGACGGAGGGCAAGGCAGTCTGAGCCGCAGCGAGCCTCAAAGAACCTGGAATTGTCTCATTGATCTGAGTCTGGCCATGATTGAGAACAATCAAGTCGTGATCCGGGGGTGCCGATGCGTTGACTGATGGAAGGGGAGTTGAGTGGCGGGATGAGTGCCTTGAGAGAGGAGCATTGGCAGGTGCAGAAGACAAAGAGACGCGTTCGTTCGACGCGTTTGAAGAGGGACGATGAGGTTGCAAGTGGCTTTGCGGAGGAACAAGGTTCGCTGCAGGGCTTGTATCAGGCCCTGGACCCTTATCCTGTCCGCCATCCTTGTTCCCCGTCACAGTGACTGCGGGGTTGCTCTTCTTGGACCTGATCTTCCTATCGCAGGGTCTTGTTCTTGCTTTTGACTTTGCCTTTGCTTTTGTCGGATTGGCAGACGACTTTGCAGTGACAGCAGAGGACGGGGGTATTTCGCCGAGTTGCTGCTGATGGACTTTCGGAGGTCTGGGCTGCTGCAGCATGTGCTGATATTGTACCGGGTCAAAGTCAAGAGGATCGACAGGCGAACTGCTAAGTTCGCCGATGCCGTGGAGGCGATGCATGTGCAGCGCGACCAGTTGGCTGTCTTGCGATTCGACGTGCCCCTCTACGGCGCGCTTGGAAGCGGCTTCGGCGCTGAGGGCCATGTGGGCTTCTTTCGGCGCCATCTTGCTATTCGAGTGTCGTTCATAGCGACAACTGCGAGGAAGGTTGAGGACAGAACTGGAGTTGGTTCATGTGTGAGAATGTCAACGACCAAGCGCGACTTGGGGCAAAGACGGAGTGTGTCAAGTTAGAGTCAAAGAAGTGACGCGCTTGAAGTCGCGCTTATTGCCCTTGTTGCAAGTGGTCCCCTAGTGACGCCTGCTATAATTCTAGCGCGAGCCCACGTGAACACAGAACGGCAGGTAGTGGTGATGTATACGGTACTCCCCGCCCCCCCCCCCCTCTTACCTGAGGCAGCCAAAACGGTCGGTTCAAACTGCCTACGGGACGGCAAGAACGGAAACAGGCCAGACCATGTCTCGTACTCCGTAACATCTGCTCGATCCTACCTAGTCGCTGTCCGTCGCGTCTTCTTCACTCTGATCACCAAACAAATCGAAGCTATCGCATGACGCGCATCTAGGTGTTCGTCCAATGTGCGATAGTGACCTTGGTTTCGTTTCTTGTGGTCAATGACTGGCTGGGGTGCTTCCGGTATAAGAGACGAACCTATGACTCCCCATCAGGGCATTCGACAGCGTTTTTTCTTCCTACGACATGGCTGAATACTTTGATCTCTCGACGACTTCATCTGCACGGAGTACGGTGTAGATGAAACCAATTCCTGCAGGTCGCTGCAGCTATCCTCGGCTTGCCCACGCCACTTTCTATTTGTTTGTTGTCCGCTCGTCTCCCACACTATCCCCAGATTAAAGTGGGCCCCTCCTTCAAGATCGACAGCTGCAACTTGCAAGTGACCAGCCTCGCCAAGCTGCTCTCGTACATTTTTGTGTAAACAGACCAAACGGGCGGGAAATTTGATGGAGGTTGGGCCCCGGCAGCCATCGACAACAGCGAAAACTACTACCGATACGGAATACAGTGAAGAAGAAGCTTGTGCGAGGCATTGTACATAATCAATGCCATCTTCGTCTTCTTCTGCCTGTTCCTGTCTCGTCCTCTTCCCAAGGTCTCCGTATACAGTACATCTCAGTTCCAAGGTCCAACCTTCAACTCCTGTCAAATATCGAGATCTACTTTGCTCTCCACCTGGACCACTTGTCCTCGCCTACACTCGCCTTGTTCTTTGACCCTCTTCTTGAGCCTCGACCTTGACCGCATTCCGGCCTCCACTCTCGTTAATGCTCCACTTCTCATCATTCGACAGTTGACAAAACTCGGCTTCTTCACTCGTTCTGGAGCCTTGCAAAAACCACGGCGAATCCACAGGCCTGAACACCGCCTCGACCACGTCGCAAATATCCGCAATCCCCCCCAGTCACTACCACGCCCCTCCAACTTGGGCCTTATTACCGGGGGGCGCCATCCAGGGCATCCTTCAGCAGTGCTCTCCCCAAGCGAGCTGCAATATTGAAGTCAACACCTCCCCCCCAGTCCAATGACATTCCTTGCCATCGGCTCTCTACCAAACTTATCATTTCGCACCGACAGGCTGCCAGGCCCAGGGTCTTTTGCCTTGGCTGCCCCTGAGTCGGGATTACGAAACAATTCTCTCGTTGATCTGGTCAATCTCGATTAGACTCTCTCTCTGCTCTGCTCCATGACTGCCAGTCTTTTCACCTTCTGCTTTGTTTACTCTGGCGTTTTCCTGCACACCGGCACCCACAACCACCACCACCAGCATCTGCTACTCGACCAGACCAACAGGAGACCCGCTTCACTTGGGAGGCAACGCCTTAGGCGTGGTACTCGTCGCGTCGTATCTGCGTCGTCACTGACAAAGCTCAGCTTAGGCCTAAAGAGGAGGCGCCGAGATTGGCCATTGATTAAGACCGCCAGCCGTCCCGACTTTCTCCAGCACGTGGCGCAAAGTTTCACTCGCCCAAACAACGTCTCACCGGCCCTCTCGTCACCTAGGGAACCGGAACCTCCAATTCAATTACGACTAGCGACCGGTCTAAGACCTTTTCTTCTTGGTACGCACAACAGCATGGACGAGCCCGCGCCCACGAGGCCTGGCCACCCAGGCCACTCAAGGTCTCTGTCAGGTGCCAAGCGCCATGTGTCTAGACTTTCGAGATCAGAGACTATGCCACCATCACAACCACCAATCGAAGAATACTTCGACTCCCCGCCCGCATCTTTTGGGTCGCGATCCACGCGATCTCTGTCTACCACCTCGCGCAACTCCAACAGGCTGTCCTTGACACTTCCTATTGCCCTCCCACACGGGCCGCCACGACCGGCGCCTATCTCGACCGCGGCTCCTTCACTGCCGCCCACGCCAGGTGCCACACCCACAGTGAGATCACCAACCGATGCCAACGACTTCATACACGCCATCGCCGCCCAGGAAAGGCGAGTGCTGGAAATTCGGGAAGAGCTAAAGAACGCAGAGGAAGAGCTCTCGCGGCTCAAGAAGCAGTGGGGCGCATTCGACTCGGTCCGGAAGCGGAACTCCATGGTCAATGGAGAGCCGCTGCGGTCGAGCATCTCATTGCACAACTCGCCAAATCTGGATGATGTCGAGGGCAAAAGACGCAGTGTCGAGCTAGACCGTAGGAGGTCGATGCTAATGAGCCAACGGCTGAACACCGAGCTTAGTTCCCCTGTATCCGGTCGACCCAGGCGTGTCATTCGGGGCGGCCACACCCGCGCCTTGTCTCTGCTGTCTCCCAGCAAGCCCGACGGCGGCTTCCCCATTCTCGAGGACGCCCTCAGCAGTCATGCACTTCCTGTCCCAGTCAAAGACTCGCAGCCGCACTTCCAGAACTTGACTCGCCAGCCTCTAGCTGCCAATGGAATTTCCAAGCGCGCAACCTGGACGCCGCGCTCCTCGTCGACATCCCCGTCGTCGAACACGGGCATGAAGCAGATGGCAGAGGACTTCAAGTCGGGACTGTGGACGTTTGTGGAGGATCTGCGGCAAGTGGCCGTGGGCGATGAACCCATCACCGGCGGGTCAGGCACAGGCAGACGCATCTCCAGCCGTCAAAGCGAGAGCGACAGGGACACCATCCGCGCCTCTGTGACATCCTCGCGCTCGTCCGTGGCCACCGCTTTCCATAACAACAACAACGAGCAAACCCCGACCCGCGCATCGCGCCCTACTGCCGAGCCTTTGATAGAAACAGGCGACTCGGCAAACCTCAGCAAACCGAGACGAGTGAATTCGAAGCGTACCAAGCACTTTTCCTGGACGCCCTTGACTGTTGACTCCTTCGACGATAGCGACTGGAGCAACTGGGACAGCCCGCCCGTGGCAACCATACCTTCGCCGCGCTGGAGCGGAACCACGCCGCAGGGCGGCAACGGCGACCTCATCAACACGGCCATCCCCGAGATCAAGGGCGACGAGAATGACCTACCGGCACTGTGAGACACCACCAACCTACCTATCCACCTGCCTACCACAACCCCATTTCCCCCTCACAAATTGCACCTATCTCATGAATCGATATTTTTCCAGTGGTACCCCCGCCACCCCGTCCTTCGCAACCCCCGCCTGCGGACTCCTCTCCTGCAGAATGCCGGCCTGCTGGACCATCGAATCGTCTCCTTCGTCCCCCACCTCCACCCTCTGACGCACTGGAAATAAACCATCTGCTTACCCAACCAACTACCTTCGGCAAAAGAAAAAGACTAATCACCGCGCCGCCTCCAGCCAAAACCCGAACAACCCCGCGCAGCATAGTCTCCTCCACGCATCGAGCGACGGCGAGCTTGCCCACGCCGGGACCTCCCCGCCGCTTTCGGCCGTGAAGCTCGAGGAGCTGCTCTCGCTGGGCATGCTGAATAAGCTGTCGCCGGGGAATCTGAAACGCGCGACGAGCGAGTTCATGGCAGAGTGGGAGAGGAGTCTGGGGGAGCCTGAGGCTGTGAAGGACAAGGCTTGTTGAGTGTAGCCTTGTCTGGAGGAAGGCAGAGATAGAAGTGCGTTGGATGCATGTACATCCGCAGCTGCGGTCACGGATCATGTCTGGACAAATGGTGGTCCGCGACGCATCTTTCACGACCGCCATGCGAGATATGAAGCTACTACAGAGGCTGGTTGGATGCCATATATATAACATCAAGCAGATAGATACCAATACCATGTCAATGATAATGAACCTTCGGTCTCAACCATAGCCGGAAAGTACAATACTATAACCCTGCGTATCGGCCGAAGTGGCTGTGTGTTCAGAGAGCTTCCAAGCACGCGGCCTACTCGAATCAGCACGCCACGAGGCGGCAAAGGACACAAGTATCATGACAAGACTCGGATTCGCGATGACAGAGACGAAAACGGAGACTAGGCTAAGTCAGCAAAGCTGTTCTAGTGATAGGGAGTCGTACACCCAGTGTCATGGCTGACCCGTCCGCACTCGGTCCATCTTCTCGATGCCACCCCACCGCAGAGCGGCCATGTTGAAGGATAGCAAGGCACAATGGACTCACCCAGCTCACCAAAGCATCCAGACAAACACTCGGTAGATAGCTTGGTATAAGCCTCGTTCGTTCCAACCCAACGGCTAGAACCATCTATCTTTTGTTGCCGAAAATGACCAACCGACCAAACTGCCACACACATGCATGCATACAATTGATTTTGGTAAAACAAGAATAACGGCAACAAGGCAAAGAAAGGGGAATGCATCACATCCGTCCATCTCGACATTTCGCTTATACATATGCCCGCCGCACTACCTGCTCTTCACACAATGATTTGCTTTTTTGTACACGGTCACTAACCTAAATGCTGCTGAGCCAACTGCAGTCTACTCGCTTTCCCCACCATACTCTACTCGTCCATCACAGCGGCAAACTTCTCCAGCATCTTGTGCTGTATGTCCTCGTACTGCAAAGGGGTAACTTGTTAGTATCGCATCAGCAACAGAGACATCGTACAACGACAGACATACCTTCTTGCTAACCGCCTCCTCACCATCCCCGGGCAACTCAAACTTCAAACTCCTCAACTGCGCCTGCAAGTCCTGCGTCGCCTCGCGCACCTTGGCCCAGCTCTGGCCCTGGGCAATAACCTTCTGCGCCTCGTCATGGAAGCCCACCATGAGCTTCATCATCCACTCTGTCTTCCAGATGGGGCAGAACTGGTCATAGTCGGAGTAGCCGTTCTGCTGCAAGAAGTCCTCCTTAAGCAGCGTCGCCATGTCCAGCGTGATCTTGTCCGGGTCGCTGAGCGCGCTCTTGCCCACCAGCTGCACGACCTGGTCGAGCTCCTCCGAGTCGGACAGGAGCTGCTTGATGCGGTCACGCAGGCGCGGGAAGTCCGGGTACTCCTTCTCATACCACTTGTCGAGCGTGGTCGTGTACTTGGAGTACGAGAGCGAGGTGTTGATGGACGGGAAGTGCTTGCGCTGGGCGAGCTTCTTGTCGAGACCCCAGAAGACCTGCACGATACCGAGGGTGGACGAGGTGACGGGGTCGGAGAAGTCACCACCGGGGGGCGAAACAGCGCCGACGATGGACACGGAGCCCTCACGCTCGGGCGAGCCAAGGGACTGGACCTTTCCGGCGCGCTCGTAGAAGGAGGCCAGCTTGGCGCTGAGGTAGGCGGGGAAACCCTGATCGGCAGGCATCTCTCCCAGACGACCGGAAATTTCACGTAGAGCCTCGGCCCAACGCGAGGTTGAATCAGCCATCATGGCGACGTCCATGCCCTGGTCACGGAAGTACTCGGCGACAGTGATACCGGTGTAGATGGAGGCCTCACGGGCGGCGACGGGCATGTTGGAGGTGTTGGCGATCAGGGTGGTACGCTTCATGATGGGCTCCTTACGGCCGTCGACGTCGATGGAGAGCTCAGGGAAATCCTTCAACACTTCGGCCATCTCGTTACCACGCTCGCCTGTGAAGAGTCAGTGCCTGGCTACTCATGCTGCCTGTCCCCAGGAAATACATACCGCATCCAACGTAGACAATGACATCGGAGTTGGAGAATTTAGACACAGACTGTGAAATGACCGTCTTGCCACAACCGAAAGCGCCAGGAATGGCGACAGTGCCACCCAGCACCGAGGGGAAGAGGGCGTCCAGCACCCGCTGGCCGACCAGGAAGGGATCGGCCGCCGACTTCTTCTCGGTGGTAGGACGAGGCACACGCACTGGCCATGTCTGCATCATGCCGTACTCGGTCTTCTTGCCGTCGAACTCGACCTCGAGGATCTTCTCGTCGACCGTGTAGTCGCCCTTGGAGGCGATCTTGGTGATGGTGCCACGAGCGCGAGGTGGGAACAGGATCTTGTGGGTAGTGATGAAGGAGTTCTCGTAGACAGAGCCCCAGACATCGCCGCCGGAGATGTGGTCGCCGACCTTGGCGGAGGGAGTAAAGGCCCACTTCTTCTCGCGGTCGAGAGCGTTGGCATGGATGCCTCTGGGAATGTAGATGCCCTTGGCCATATCGGCGATCTTCTCGAGTGGACGTTGGATTCCGTCGTAGATGTTGTTGAGCAGACCGGGGCCGAGTTCGACGGAGAGAGGCTTGCCGGTGCGGCGGACAGGGTCACCGACCGTGACGCCGGCTGGTAGGTGATGCAATCAGTATGTCTTTCTTCTTCTTCTGAAAGTGACTATTGTCCCGTACCTGTCTCCTCGTAGACCTGGATGGTGGCTTGGTCGGCGTTGATCCGAATAACCTCTCCGACCAGTTCGTCCTTGCCTACTCGTACCAGCTCGTACATGGCCACACCAATCATGTCCTCGGCGACAATGACGGGCCTGCATTGTGTTAGCAGTCGATCTCAGCAAGGTGTCGGTTCGGCACTGTGCGACGCAGTGTACGGTAGCGAAGGTAGGAGAATCGTGTTACGCACCCGGAGACGGAGTAGATCTTGCCTGTGAAGAGCAGGTTATGTTAGCATTGGGAAGCGGAGGCGACAGCAGCGATGGCTGTAGTTGGGAGGTACTGCTGCACTTACCCACATGCTCATCCTCATTGGCCTTGGCCGCGGCAGCTTTCTGTGTGTGGCAAGGCGTGGTCAGTATCGTCGTCGTCGTCGCGCGAGTGGAAGCAGAGAAGAGGAAGGCGTGGCTGGAAGTCTATTTCTGGAAGCTTACTGGAGGCATCTTGGCGGTGGTGGTGGTGGTGGTGGTGACGGGGTGATTGGGAGGGTCTTCAGATTGGCTGGACAGTGTTTGTTGGGAAGAAGACGAGGGGATATCGGAGTGTCGAGGTGGTTGGAGTGAATCGGCAGCTGGGGTCGAGGGCGGCGAGGAGTGTTGTTGTGTGGCCGGCGATGATGACGACGTTGGATCTTCGGGCAGTGGAAGGCTTGAAGCTATGCTGAGCTCGATGGCGAGGTCGAGGTCGCTATCGGGCAGTTCGCCGATGTCGCTAACAGAGTTCAGTGTTTGTTTTGCGGGATCTTCGTTAGTGGCCTCCTGCCTGTTAACGGCTCGGACTAAATCCGCTAATGACCCGCGAGGCCTTATCCTGGGCCTCAATCCCAGCATGATCTTGTAGCAATGGCCTGCCTCTTCCCACTTTCTGTGATTATTGTGATCTTGGCTGAAATAATGGTGTTCTGGATTTTCGCACGTTGTCCAATGTTGATTGCAAGTCTTGGTAAATGAGCGCAGGTGATCATTAACTACCTGCCTTATTATTCCCACCCAGCCCCTGCCACATGGCATACGGCTGCACAAGTCAGTGACAATCCCAATTCCAATCTCAACTGCTTCGAGAGCATGACCTCTTAATGTGATTGTCTATCTACTGGTAAGTCAAGTTTCTTTCAGGACTTTACAGTTAATATGGGATAGATAAAAGTGGGTTCTCATGCTCTGTGGTAAAGGAGAGAAGACACTTCAGGCCACACAAGGCCTGTTGTTCTGGAGGTCAGCACTTCATATTGCCATTATGCTGTACATCTAAACTCTGGAACTATATGTGGTACTCTTCTACTCCTGAATGAGAATGTGCAGACTCTTTCACTGACAGCATGGTATGGCTATCAAACAAGTGGCTCTGCCCTGAAGTCCCACGAATTGGCACTCAGGCAAAACGCATCATCATCACTTCAGCCTCCAAACTTCATCGTAGACGCCAATGATCATCTGAGCAAGATGTGTTGGAAGTCAAAGATATCAAACCAACCATTGCAGTGCAATCGCTTTCTTTGTTGTGTGCTAAATCTTGCTGTCATATGTGCATAGGTATCAGCATCCTATCCCATGTGTTCACTTGTCACCTGGACATCATTTGCGCAACCTACAGATGTTGGTGATAGACAGGAAAGTTGGCTTTCAAACTGCTAATTCCTCTTTGTTTAGATGTTGCTGAGGTTGGGAATGTTGGGCAGATACGAGTGTAAGCATTCGGAACCAACAACAATCTTCCCATGCTGTCACATCTGAAGACCAGAGTCTGTGACACCCTCAGAGCTCAAGTCATTGTCATCTAGCCGCGTAGAAGTCATATTTTCACATAAAAATCAGGCGCAATATACCTGGGTACTCATTGAAACCAAATGCATATAAGTACCTACCTAGGTAGGTTGGATATCCCTCTGGTGGAACTTGTCTTTTATGAATTAAAACATCAACTTGCAATACCTGCCCCCCACGATCATCATCCATATACCAACCTTAATATCAAACCCACTCAGCACACCATACCAGCCTTCCAAGCACAAGCAAACTAACATCACACCATTTTGTCACAACACTAAGCCATCAAGATGTCCCACGACCGAGATTACGTCAACCGCGAAGAACAGTGGAAGAATGCAGGCAAACAAATTCCGGGTCTGCCAGGGCATTATAGATGCAGACTATGCTTCAAAGATCTACGGACCAGGGGTATAAATGTGGTATGGAATGATTGTCAGCGGTGCGGAGATAAAAACAGAAAGTGGCCGTGTGGTTGTTGCAGACGCACTGGATATGTCCCCGACGGGAGCCCAGACGCAAGACCAGGAGATACGGTGCGATGCAAGATCTGCCGCGGTCACGGTTGGTTGAGAACTGTAGATTGCACTTACATTACTTGCTACAATTACCGCGTTGCTATGGCATTTGCGCAATTTGAACTCGACGAGAAACAACACCAGAAGGATGTCGAAATGGGTGCCGATTCAGAGCCACCCACCGCTCCGACCATGGTATACAAACCGTGCGGTCTAGTACCGGGGCAATGCTGGGCATGTGAAGGATATAGGAGGCGTATCTGCCCTGGATGCGATGGGGATGGTCAGCAAGCAAATTCAACAAAGTGTCCCGGAGACTCGCGCTCACGACACGAACAGCGCATGATGCGACGGGCATCGAGAGAATTCGACAGGGAATTAATGCGTCAAACACTGCTGTTCGTGCACGATCCTCCATACGCGACACAGCCCCCTTCGGAGTCACCGCTAGCTATAGAAGCAACACCTGCTACATATACAGAATAGGTCCTCATGTTTGGTCTGTGTTCCATGAGGTTATGAGCTCCTGGGACGGTTCTTATCACGGCCAAGGACGGCTAGATCGAGACACTCGGCATGTCAACATATATGTAGTTCTCTATAGCGATCTTGAGTGGGATAAGTGGCACTGGGCCGTGGGGCGGGCAGACCTTCATGGGCGAGCCTCATCTTGGGCAAGCCCCTCGGTTACGAATTATGCCTGGGCAGCCCGAGGCTTTACTCAACGGGATGACTTAGAGATAGAGGCCTTGCGGCCTCCCGCTGTGAGGAATCACAAACCCCCCCCCCCCCGGATGGGGTTGTGGTTCCATAAACATAATCGCAATTTCAATGTCCTGGTTGTCATGTCTACCATGGTGACAGATATGCCACGACCATTTCCTTACTTTGCTATTCCGCTGATGAAGACTATTCAGTGGTGTAATTACACATCGTCATCTTCGCCGCTATGAATTCCACGCGGTGATACCAAGCCCGAGTAGGTAACACAAGCGGGTCCGTGGAGGAAGCTTGCCAGCTACATAGCAGCAGGTTGATTTCGGGCTTGCTCGTACAGTCATCTTCAGCTCCTGTCTCTGGCTCTGAGCGATGGCCGTGGTGACGTTGTTTGACTTGGTCGTTGATCAGCCCATACAGGGTCGTGATTTGGAAGCCTGGAATCTGTGGACCTGCACAGTAAGCGCTGTGGCGAGAGCAGAATGTGAAGACAAGCATGAAAATTCAATGAAATTGAATCAAAAGCAAACAAAACCGGAGTCCCATCGGGTATGTACCAATTTGGCTCAAACTACTGTGACTTTCTCCTAAATCTACTATAACATCACATCTAAGTAGTCACAGCGGCCCGTATTATGTCACCGGGGTATCGCTACAATATATTTCACGGCTACTATACACCATAACATTGAAATTTGCCTTAATACATAGCTAAGAAGACAAAAAGGTCTCTACGACAACCTCGCGAACTGTCTATAGCACGTTGTAAGCATTATATAATTTTATAATATCAAAAGTTTTATTTCTCTTTATCCTCGATATTGTTGTCTTGCTTAACTAGCTCTTTAACTATAGCCTCGAATATATCAACAATATCAAAAACCTCATCGAACTTGCCCATTGACAACACCGCCGATCTTATACAAAAAGGATCTACATCTAATTATAAACAGTTAGCGTTGAAGCTTATATCGTTATAGCTTCGCAGCGATATCCCTGCGAGGTTTCGTGATTTCGTACGGGAACAGCGATACCCCGGTGACATAATGCGGGCCGCTGTGTTTTAATTTTTAGCCAAATTGGGTATGTACTTTCCTGTTCTGCTGACGGGACTCAATTAGCACCACACACTATATGCCAAGGACGAAAATACAAACAACACGATAAAACAGTTCTGGCGCCTATCCAGAATCAAGGTTGGATTGCGATCTGAATCGGCCCAGGGACCTGGGAAGGATTGTCCGCGGTACTTGAAGTAGGAAGGCATGGGATATTAGCTTTGACAGTCATGAATCTGCATCTTACAGTCGACCTTGAAAAACGGTGTAGTACTGTCTCTTTTTGAAGAGCATCGTCGCGATGCTCAGTTCAAGACGTAACTCTCAGTTTTGCAACCTCTATATCTTTTCCCACCTGCACCAGAGCATTCGCCCTTCCCAGAGTGCATTTCTCAGCACTCGCCTCTGCCATCCTAACCACCCTTCCTCTGGCCATCGCAGACTTCCACTATGGTAAGCACTAGGACACACAAGACCGTGAACTATACCTGTCCACATATCTCGACTCGCTACCCCAGAATCCAGGTAAGTCCGGATGGATCGTGAAAACAGTCACGGGCATCTATTGGAACATCCTCCCAGCAAGCCAGACCAGCTGCTTGGACGTCTATCGCTTCTCACCCGTCGCTGCGTATGGATTACCTGTGCCCACGGCATCTCTAACCGGTATGCATAACTTATCACTAAGCGAGCGTGGCACCATCACGAATTCGCACGCCGACCGAAACATACCTGGGCACTGCACACATGCTCATTCATCTACATCAAAGTGGATATCTGCAACAACACCGTCACCGTGAATCCCGTCTCGGGCGGATGGCACACGGGCTCCGAAGATACGCCGGGTAAATGGGGCGTTTGTGAGAAATCGGGCATCAATGGCACGGGGATTGTGTCTGATCATTGCAACACGGCTTGCTATGGGTCTGCTGCAACCTTCACTAATCTATTAACCTGCAGTACGGCTGTTTGTGATGGATTCTAGTGGAGGTGCTGCCACTAGTTGAGCAATTACAGGTAGCTGTGGTCCGTCAAGTAGACAACAATTATGAGAGCCGGTACACGTTGTCGATTGCCATTCACTTCTCTACGCGTCCTCCACCCGTGCACAATTTTCCCGGTCATACAGAAGTGACACGTTTCTGCTAAGGTATTTCTGTCAACAAGATTGCGTAGTCTACTTGTTGTGAACCATGACAAGGTCTAGAGAAAGCACCTGAGTAAGCTCAGCTCTTGGTCTTGGGACGGACAAGAGCTGGCGATGATTCTCAACGCAGTAAGCACCAGTTTTATGGTCGAAGCCAGGACTTGATCTCAAGACCGCATATCAAGATGCACCAACACAAACCAGTGCGGGTTTTTTTTTAGCATGAGCCGAGCGAGCCGGACCCTTAGGCTCATCTGGCTCAGCACAATTATACCTACGGTTCGATTCGGAAAGGGAGGTGTTTCAAGGGGAAAATGGAAGAAAGAGGTTTTTAATCGTCCAGTTCTAGACCTCGGGACTCGCGATTATGCTTGTTACAGTATATAATTCTACCCCGGCTGCCTACCAGATCGATAGTCAAATACCCTGTAGAGTATATAGAGCGGATATATTATGGGGCTGCAGTATCAATGAACCTAGACAAGCCTAATTAGCTGTAAAACCTTCTCGGCGTATGCGCCTTATGAGGAGTTCCGACTCGCTCGCTCACTTGGCTCATTGGCTTAGCCCAAGTCGGCTCACCAGGCTCATTCCAAAAAGCAGACTGACACAGACCAATCAAATCTATTTGGAACTGGACATAGAACAAGTAGAGTTGAACTATATATCGACCGTGTAGCTCGCTATATTGACCATGTACAGCAATTTGCACATATAAACATTCAGATATATCACGTATCCTGAGACCAAGGACCTAACCCGAGCCATAATATCTGACCCTAAGTAACTCTACAGAGTAAATACGCCTTCGACCAGCCTTTCTTCTTCTTTATTGCTTCGCAATTCGAGGAAGACACTTCGAGCAGCTGGTCCACGCCTGATGTCACCACGCGACCGACCTACCTAAGTAGGTAGTTAGTACCGAAGTAGGTACCGAGGTAGTCAGTACCTAGGTATGTAGCAGTGTTGATACAGACGATGGATGGGAAAGTTGGCGAGAACTGGGCGGACCCACACGTTTGGAGGAGTGAGTTGCACGGTCAACCTTGGAATATAGCTCAACCCGAACAAGAACCATTAGGCCAGGTACAGAACAGAAGTTCGAAACGTCACGATTGCAAGGTTTCAGATCATGGGACCTCAGAGCTGAAAGTAGCGTCCGCTCCGTTCTACACCGGACTGCAGCTTGCAATACTTAGGTACTGATAAACATGCAGCTTTCCTCTGCCAAGTTAGACAGGCGTGATAGCTACTTGAACTGAAATGCCGTACTTTTCAAGCGCGAAATGGTCTCTTATTCTAGGTCTGCTACCTTGATTTCCTTTCCTCTCTTCGGTGCTTCAGACGCCTGTCTTTCTCTCCCTGTCTGCTCCCCTTTTCCACAAGTTTCATTTCCCTTTCGAAACCGTCCAAGAACTCGATTTTGATAGTCCTTCTGGTCACACAACCCTTCCACACATTACTTCAAAATGAAGCAATCGATATTCACGTCCCTCAGGGCTGGTTTGCCTATTTTCTTCACACTCAGCCTCCTGGTCACTGCCATCGTCGGAGCTCCTTCCAGCCCATCTGGAGTCAACAAACTTCGCAGTATTCTCTACGTCGGTGATTGGACTCACTACTCGCAAGGACTTGATCCCCAGAAGCTGCCTTACGGTGATATCACCCACCTGGTCTACTCATTCGGAAATGTCAGCGAAGTAGATGGAGAAGCGTAAGACGTCCCATCGTACTTGGTCTTGCGTCTTCACATGAACTAACCTTCGTCACAGGTACATTACCGACCAGTACGCCGCTGTTGAGAAGCACTTTAATGGTGAACCATGGACTTCGGAAACCGACAAGGCTTACGGTCTTGTAGGCCAGTTCTTCAAAGCCAAGCAGACCAACCGCAACCTCAAAGTCCTCATGGCGTTTGGCGGCTGGGGCGGTCGCGAGAAGTGGGCGCCTGCGATGCATGACTCCAGCAAGCGAGCACATTTTGTCGAGACAGCAGTCAAGCTCATCTTGGACTACGGAATGGACGGTATTGATATGGACTGGGAGTATCCCGACACCGAGGAGAGCGCCCGTGATGTGGTCTTCCTGCTTCAGGAGTTGCGCACCGCGCTGGACAAGACATCTGAGGACTACGATGGCTACCACTTCACTCTCAGCGTCGCGTCTCCCGCCTTTTGGAAAACGTACAAGTACTTTGACTTCCAGGCCATGGACAAGACTCTCGACTTCTGGAATCTGATGGCGTACGATTATGCGGGCGCATGGAGCGAGGCCGCTGGCCATCACACCAACCTCTTCCAAAACGCAGGGCACAAAGACGCCGTCACCTTGGACACGCACCGGACCATCGCCGACTACACCAACGCCGGCGTCGACAAGCACAAGATCAACCTCGGCCTGCCGCTGTACGGACGCATCTTCGCAGACACCGACGGCCTCGGCAAGCCGTTCAAGGGACCAGAGGGCGACGCGAGCGTCATTCCCCTCAAGAAGCTGCCCCGCACCTCGGACGCGAAGACCTTTTGGGACGAGGAAGCTATGGGGGAGTACTCGTACGACGAGAAGGCCCGCGAGCTCATCTCGTATGACGACGTGGAGAGTGTCGACACCAAGCTGAGGTACATCTTCTGGCTGCAACTTGGCGGAGCCATGTTCTGGGAGGCTAGCCAGGACCGCTCTGGCGATGGCAGTATTGTCAGGAGGGTCGCTAAGCAGTTTGGTATCTTCAGTGAGCTGGAGAGATCCGAGAACAACTTGGTGTATCCTGACTCGAAGTACTCTAATATCCAAGCTCCAAGCGCCCAGTAGGGGAAATTTGGATGGTTTTGGATGAATTTGTGGGCAGATAAACCTTAATCGGGACATGCCAAGTTCAGGGAGTCTGGAGTCTAGACCTACAGTAGATCGAATTTGGGTCGTCTAAAGTTTATTTGCATTGGAAATATGAAACGAAGAACTCGTACGACTTACTACATGATCTTCATTTGTGAACAGTTGCTGTGCCCAGCTGATACCTAGGTATGTGAGTCATGACGGTATATCGTGTCGATGATGGGCACAGCCAAAGAAATGTATTTTGGTTGACCAAGGCCACGTCTAAGCAAACTTGCTCGCTCGTGTTTCACAGTGATATGTTCAGTGGTACCAAGTGCCCTGAAGTATCTTGTCTTCCACCCGCGAGATCTCGGTGCTCACGAGCTATCAAAGGCAAACGCATGCCCATCTCACACCAGTGCCGTCATCCATCATGCTCATGTGCTGTGCTCCTCTTTTGTGCATCGTATGTTTTGGGTGCCCTCCTCGCTCTTGTCGGTAGGTATGAGAATGGGGTGACGATAGGTTTGCTTTCGTGGTCTTGCTGAGGTGGTTGACACTATCTATGGCGTGATAGATAGTTGGCAAAATTGGTGCGATACCAAGCCGCCAAAGTTTAGCGACACATCTTGGGGGCCGACGTCCATTAACCAAACAAGGCCCGAACCGCACTCGGGCAGCGGAACGTGTTCAACGTATTCATGAACTTGTGCATTTGTTCCTGATGCAGCTCCAGTAACAGCTTCTGCTTCCACTTCAGGCTTTTGTAGGCCGTCATATTGATCTGGTCGGCCCGGGCGCAGATGAACACGATGCAGTCGTCTTCGGCGATGTCGAGGATGTGTTGCAAGCCGCCGACGGCGATGATGTTGGCCTGTGGCAGAAGCTCTCGGCGCAAATCCTCGGACGCGAGCAGATCCTCCACACAGGTTGCGACCATGAAGACGGTGAGCTCGGAGGGCGTAGGATTGCGGTTTATGATCCTGAGGAACTCATTGAAGGTGACGTAGCTTTGGACTTCAATTACTGTGGCGTTTAGGGAAGAAGTTAGAGACTGTGGAGGATGAATTGAGAGGGATGATGGGATGGAAGTCAGACAGATCATCAGACGACATACCTGAGGCAGCCATCTTGTCTTTGATGGAGTGGTTGGTAGTAGTGACTCTGATAGAAAGAGGAATCTTTGTGAAAACTTGAGAAGTCAGATGTTGTAGTGGCAGAGCTGGAAAGCTGCACTGGAACTGCAAATAATTTTAGAGGTGATCAGTGAGATGCACCTTCCACTTTTTTGCAAGCACGTTGTGAGTGCTCGGCTAGGTGGTTGGACAACTTGGTCAGTCAGTCAGACTCCCTTAACTAATGTAAAGCTCTCACGCTTTGTCATGAAACTCACCACAAAGACCCAGTTACACATCTCCTGGACACAAAGGACGGTAATAATGTGTGTTTCCTATGCCTTTCACTCATCTGCCGTTGCCACTATGCCAGAAGTTCGTCAACTCTCAGCTTGGTGAAGTCAGTCCTGTCCCTCTTACTGGTCACGCAGTTCCAAAGCTCTTCTCACCAGCTTGACTTAAGAAACGGGTTATAAATCCCAATTTTGTAACGCCCAGGGCCATCTTCCCAGTGCCCCGCACCTTGCTGTACCACAGTAAGCCCTTGAAATCTTGTGAGTTGCCGAGAAATGCCCATACCCAGTCCAATGCACCGTCCCAATGCCTCCAGTGGCTCTATCCATCTTCCTACAAAAGAAATGATGCCAAAAGAGAGGGAACTATACACCAGGCTAAGATTCCTTCGGCCTGAGCGCCAAATTCCCAAACACCCGATCCATGTGCGCCCCCTCATCATCATTCCCCGCCATCTCGCTCACCTGCCCCCTGCCCGCGTCACCCTCGCCCGGAACATCCCCACTCATCAAATCCAGCGACGCACCCGCCACCGTCCCCGTCGCTGCAGCGCCACCAGCCCGCTCCGGCTCCAGCAGCCGGGCCTCGCTGTCCAACCAGCCCGGCGCAACACGGCGCTTCTCGGCCAGCTCGCGCGCGCGGATCCGCTCGTCTAGCTCCTTCAGCTCGCGCTCCGAGTCGGTCTGCAGCTTGGAGACATAGCTCTGCAGCGCGCGGCACGAGGCGATGATGTCGTCGGGGTGGGCGGCGTGGCCGGACTGGGAAATGACGTAGCGCGGCTTGGAGTTGGCTTCTGGGCCGGGAGTGACGGAGGAAGGCGGCAGGGTCGAGGGCATGGGCTTGTAGGTGTAGGGGAGGGTGGTGGAGGTTGGGAGGTTGATGAAGGGGGAGACGGTGAGAGGCACTTGGGCCAGGAGAGGGTGGGTGCCTGGTGAGTGTGAGTGGGAGGGTCTAGAGCGGGTGGGAGGGAGGACACGTACGATTGTAGTTCATTTCAGCGGATGGAGCGTGGATGGAGAGATGCGATGTTTCAGTGTGAAAGGGACGATGTTGATGTATAAGATAGAGATGCGGAAGGGAGTTGTGGCGATGGCTGAGGTTGATGAACGATGGGTCATGATGAGGTGGTCACCAGCCGGCAGTTGTATCGAACGAGTGAGGTCGAGGGTGGGGCTGTTTTATCTCAGTATGAGACCAGCCAGCGGGGTGAGCATGAGATAATAGCACCCAAATCTAGATCGGCCTGGGATGCAGGGACGGCCCCCCTGTCCTCAGCCGCGATGAGGCTGAACTTTGGACGCTAGAGCTGCAACTGCAAGGATGACCTCTCTAAAAATTCCCCGTCCGAAACGACATTCAACTTTTCCAAAGTAAACATTGCCAGATCTTCAAGACCGTGATACAATCGCCAAGCCTCAAACCCCAATCATTCAAAATGCTGCCGACGACAATTCGCGTGGCGCCAAAGGTGGACGAGTTCACGCTGCTGTCCGACTACCAGTCCACCACTCCGCAGAGCTTCCACGATGGAAAGCCGGTGCTGCACTACCATGCGTCCGGCGCCAAAGCGTGGCTACCCAAGGACCAGCAGTCGCAGATGCCCATTTTCCCTGCTGATGCGCCTACCTTTGAGGGAGACTCGGGCGAGATGATGTCACAGGACGATATCGAGCTGTTCATCAACTCAGAGTAAGACGAGTCTTGGGTTGGGCGCAAGTCTCACAAGCTAATCTCATTACAGAAACCTCACCATCTTCAACACCAAGACTAGCACGGGCATTCAAATCCCCTACCCCTCCATAGCCCTGCACGCTATGCAACACAAAGCCGAGCCCACCTCAGACGGCTCAGCAGACGGTGAAGCTAGCAAGGCCCCCTGTGTTTTACTGCAGCTGGACCTCTCCGACGGCGGCGACGACGACGAGACCTTCGACACCATCCAGCTTACTCTCGTCCCGCCTCCCTCATCCACAGACATCTCATTCCCCGCACAGGGCGGCAGTGCAACTCGACCCGAGCAGGAGAAGCTGTTCGACGCCATCACCGCCTGTCAGAACCTGCACCCCGACCCAGAAGACGAGGATGAGGACGACGACGAGGACTACTCTGATCGCATTGTGTTTGAGTCTGCTATCGATGGATCTGGCGAGGGTATTGATGGCCTGCCCGGTGTCTTCCGTGGTACGGCGACAGGAGGTCTACCACCCCCCATGCCTGGCAGCACGACGGGCTGGATCACGGCTGAGAATGTGGGCGAGTTCTTCGACGCAGACGGCAACTGGATTGGTGGGGGTGATGGGTCTGGGGAGGTTGAGGAGCTGGGCGAGGGTGCGGGGCGCGTTCGTGCCCGCGACGAGCTTAATGGGCACGAAAATGGGGATGGGGAGGGCGAGGACGCTAAGCGCTCGAGGATAGAGTAGTGGGTACATGGACTGAACTCTCGGGGGCTTTGGCCATTGGGGGCTTTCTAATGGTCAGTTATGTTACCATGACGCACGAACTTTTCTAGTCGCCGACGTCCGGCTTGGTTCTAGTGAGTATCTCACGTGTCAAACTCATTTTTCTGAGCTGGCACTAACAAAGCTTAGAAGGTTGTCTATTTCCAGCCCAGTCGGAACGGGATAGCTCTGACAGACATCAGACGACGAAAATCCGTCACTAGGCACGCACAATCTGATAATTTGACTGCGGATCGTACACTTTTTGCAGCGTGTCTTCTATTTAATGTCGACTTCACACAATCACCACTTATGCAGTTTCATCGATAGCTATCGAGAAAAAGGCAAATTCCAACAAAATGCGTATATTGTCATCTTTTCGTGCTTCCAAGTTACCTCCCAGCTGGACAATGGAGCCATACTCGGATCCCAGGCCGATGCCAAACCATCTTGTGTACAAGTACCCGAAGAAACCACCAAAGAAGGCCTCCTTCAAACCAATCATCGATGTCGTCGACGACCCGAACGAACTCATCGACCTCCTCCTAGAGGGCAAGCTCAACACCACCCTCCGCAAATTCACAGCCATCGTCCTCGCCGACCCCAGCCTCTCCCCACAACACGAGTACCACCTTCGCGTGCGAGTCCACCACACCAACGAAATGTTCTACCGCAGCCTCCTCAGCACGCAGAGCCGCGACAGCACATACCGCGTGCTACTCATGAGCCTATTCAAAGACAACTCGGGCTTCGACTACCGCGGCTTCATGCACAAACACCCGCTGGGCATACCGCGGCCCAACCCCCGGTGCGTGTGTGAGCCGCGCAACACGTTCCACTCCCGTCTGCTACAGGATGGCAGCTTGGCCTGTGGTCTGCCTTTTGACGAGCAGATCGAGCTGGGCATCATTCCCAGGTCTGACTTGGGGAACTGGCGTGGGCCACAGCTGCGTGCGGGCAATGCAGACGAGGAGGAGAAGGGCGACAGCAAGCCATCGTGGCGCTCTCGTCTGGGCCACAGGCTGCGGGCACTGGCTTACAAATTCTGCGTTGTCCTTCATTGTCAGGAGGATGAGGAGGATGGCGAGGAAGGTGAGTTTTCCCCTGGTTCTTTTTACAGGCTGAAGGCAGCTGGCTCATCCCGTTATAGATCAAGTTCTCCCGGTCCCTCAGGACTGAACGCTGGAGTCAACACTTCGACCCCGGCTATAAGCTGGTGCTGGCTCGTGCTTCTTTGGGCTGATGACAGTGGGGAAGTTCTGCTATGCTGCTTTTGTACCGATGTGAATATGGTCTGTTTGGCGCAGTGGGTTTGCATGGCACAATGTGACGCCGGTTTGGTTGGATCTCAGCTTCTATCTTTCACCAGGCAAGTCACTGGGCTTCAAATCTACTGTAACCTCCTCGGGTATCAATTTAGGAACTTCAGTGCTAGAGCTCATCACTACCATGTCCAACTAAAACAGTGCAAGTACAT
The DNA here is from genome assembly GCA_003671545.1 of Ophiognomonia clavigignenti-juglandacearum. NCBI lineage: Eukaryota > Fungi > Ascomycota > Sordariomycetes > Diaporthales > Gnomoniaceae > Ophiognomonia > Ophiognomonia clavigignenti-juglandacearum. The sequence continues at coordinate 15,742 of PYFS01000701.1, read as the reverse complement.
AAACTAATGCCATGGCAAGTCTGACAAGTGACCAGTCTCTCTTCCTCTCAATCTTGAAACGTGTCCTCTCGGTGGCATCTTCGATGTAGCAAAGTCGTTCGTCATCGAGGGTAGTGCTGTCTAAGGTATTTTCGTGCTGAGCCGGCGGGCGAGCGGCGTGCAAGCTGGTGGGGTGGGTGTGTTTACTAGGCACTGCCTATGGAGGCATGATGAGCATCAGGATGATTGCGCGCTGCCGTCATCAGGAGCCAGCTGAACGCGCGAGGATACTGCCTTACGTGGACTGGAAACTTTTTAGCAGGCGAGCTATAACTTTTTGGCGTGTTCTACCCACTACCGTCTTCCTCCCACTTCCCATGCCCACGAAACCAATAAATTTCGTCATCCCTCAACATCCTTTTCGTCTCACTGAATTCAGCTTTTTCCTTGTCGTGATAGTTACTTCGGACCCAGCAATAAGTAGCTTTGTCTGTGAAAGCTACCACATACGGCGTGCCTAGGTTCGCGACCCAGCTCGTATGCGTAGACAAGCCCACCCAATCCACGACAACATGACCAACCAAAATGTCACGTCTCCACCGGAGGACGGCAGCATTCCCGAGAATCCCACAGGCAACAATCTGATGGACGAAACTCCTGAAGCCACCACCCTTCACAGCAACCACCTCATCCACCCCACCCCAGTCAATCCCACGCCCTCCTCGTCCTCCTTCACCGAGATCAACAACTCCTACCGCTTCACCGCAGTCAATCTCACACCCTCCTCGCCCATCCCCTCTTCCATCGAGGAGAACCAAACCGCAGCTCAGTCTGACGAGGCCACATCCAGCGCTAGACCCGCCGCGCAGGCCACTTCATCCGAGCCCAGCGTCGAGGAACACCACCAAACAGGACACCAATCATCCCCCCTGTCACAGTCAGTAGCAGCCAGCTCAGAGCAGCCACCATTCTATCCCAGGCGGCATCAACAAGAACACAGCAGTAACGGCGGCCCAGGCCCAGGCACACAGCAGCAGCAGCAGCGCGCACGCGGGCAAAGGCGAAACGCAGCCGCGGATCCAGTGGACACCGTACAACGCGGCCGACGCAGAACCCGCAGCCAGAGTCCACGATCGCGCGACGACGACAGAAACAGGAGAGTGCGGGACCGCAGCTGGACTCGGGGTCGGACGCCAGAAGATGCGCGCCGTCGACGTCGCGGAGACAGTTCCGGCTCGGACGACGACGACATGCCGGGTCTTACGAGAGATGTTGATTCGGAGGATGACCCAGGACCGCCTACACCCGGTCCGTACGCCACACTTCCACTCCCCATGCCCGGAGCCGGAACAGAAGCAGGCGGCGACAACTTAGCATCACTGCCGGATCTCGGGCACTCAGACGGTGATACTCCGACGCCCGATGGCCCGCCTACGCCGACGCAGCCGCCTCAGCTGCCGCAGCCACCGCAGCCACCACAGCCACCGCAGCGGTTGGCTCCGGTGGGGCGGCCCTTACTAACACCTGCTGAGATGGCGATGTTGGTGGAAAGACGCAGCCACCGCAGCCACCGCCTGGGTTGGCTCCGGTGGGGCCGCCCTTACTAACACCTGGTGAGATGGCGGAGTGGAGGGGGGAAGTGGAGGCTTTGGTGCCCATGCTGGATCTTGGTCAGGGCCCTTCAAGATGATCAGTAGCTGTTTGCATCGTCTTGTGGTGAATTGGGCATGATTTGCTGTCGTTGGATGTGTCTGATATTAGATTCTCTCGGACAGGTCCACTACCCGTGGTGAATCTATCGTCAGCCACCAGGCACTGGTAGCAAGAATCACCAGGATGCGGGCCTGCTTTTTGGAGCATAATATCTGCCCGGTCATGGCAGATTGGGAATCATGTAGCGAGGGTGTCGCATACGGTGCCTTTGGAAAATTGTCGCAAATTGGAGTTAGCTTGATAGAGTCAACAACGACATCCATTCAATACCAACACTTACGCTTCGCTGTGCCCGTGTTGGCATGTGTAGAGATGTCCACCGGCTCCCTGCAATTTCGTATGCTCCTTAAATACAGAGCTTAATCCAAGTCGTTGTCACAGACGTCGAGGGTATGTGAATGATAGGCGTCGAGCAACGCGTCGCCCATAGTTTGTCACATTTGCCCATGCGGTCGAGATCACGGGCCACAGTGTTGAAGAGATGCCATTTCTATCCAGACAAACACCAAGAATACTCCCTAACACCTTGCAATATCCTGACCTTGACCCGTGTCGAATTCCATGCCGTCATAAAATCATCCCAAGCAATCAATCGTTGCGGCTCATGCTTGAAGCCTAGTAGAGATTACACAAAGACTCAGACGTTGTTCCGGTCTCCCAGCGGTCTCCTAGTTCCGCGTTCTTCGTCATACCATCGACCCTTGTCGTCTCCAATCTTTCTCTTGAAGTGTTCCAGGTCTTCCAGCAGTGCGTGCATATGATCCTGCATCTCGTTGTGTCGATTCTCGTAGTCGTCCGAATCATATGCCTCGTCTTCTTCACTGTCGTAAATATCATCGTCATCGTCATTCTCTTTCTCCTCTTCGCCCACTTCCTGGCCCTCTTTCGGCCCATCCGCTGTGCCCGGTCGACTCTCCAGCGAGACCATGGAAATTGGGTTCTTGAGACTGTCCAGCGCCAGCCGCAAATGCAGTCTCAGGGCCTCGTTCTGTGTTTGCAAACTTCGGATCTTGGCCTCGTATACCTGGCCCCTCTCCTCCATCATGCGTTGCATGCTCCCCACACGGTTCTGGTACTCCTCCAACTGCTCGGCCTGCTCTTTAGCACTCTTCTCGCGCGACTGACTCTCACCCACTGACACCTGAAGCACACGGATTTCCTCTGCCATGGCTGCAATCTGGGCGTCACGCTCAGCACTCGAAATGTGGTCTTGGTTGACCACAGCGCGAGTGCGGATGCGCTTGGCTTGATCTGCATAGCGTAAAGTGGACAGCGTCTCGTCGTAGTCGGACGGGGCGATGCAGGCGATCATGGCGGTCTTGGAATTGCCGCCTAACGAGTCTTTGAGCAGCCAGGTGAGGATCGAGTCGCGGTAGGGGACCACCATGCTCTTGCCAGCGCGTCCGGGCTTGGGGTCAGCGAGCGCGGCGATGACGCGACCGAGGGTGGTGAGTGACTTGTTGATGTTGCTTCCCTCGCGCAAACGCTGACCGGTAGCCTCGGTGGCTTTGGCACGCTCGGAACCAGCCAAGTCGACGAGGCGGATTCGGGAGCTGCGCTCGGTGGTCTCGTCGGTCTCCATGTCCTGGTGGATCTGCTTGAGCATGATGGTGAAGACGGCGTGGGAGCGACTGGAAGTGTCGTTCATCTTGGTAGAGGCCGTGGTGCGCGACTTGTCGCCCATGGTCATGTAGCGCAGGATCTCGTTAATGTTGCGCACGGGGACCTCAGTGAGGTCCTTGACATAGGGCCCTTCTGAGGGCGACTCGCGGATCTTGAGGTAGTAGGGAGGCTGGTTTGGGTTGACCGGGACAAGCAGATCGCGCACATGCTCGTTGTAGACTTCGAAGTAGGACACGCGCACACTGTAGCTGATGTTGGGGGTCTCCATCTGGGCGGCGTCGATGCGCTCAAAGAGGTCTTCGCAGGTGCGCGGGATGAGGCCTGGTTGATCGGGGGTGCCCATCATGGTGTAGCTCTTGCCGGAGCCGGTCTGACCGTAGGCGAAGATGCAGGTGTGGTAGCCTTCGAAGTTGTGGTCGAGGAACTCTTCGCCCAGACAGTTGTAGACTTCAGCCTGATGGGCATAGTGGGGGTCTTTGATGTTGTGGCTCCAGAAGGAGTTGTCGAAGGTGAAGCTCTTCTCTTCGATTCTGCGGGATTTCGAGCTTGTGTTTGCTGGATGGTGGTGGTCTGGCGGAAGCAATGTTGTGACCTGGCTGATGGGGTCCATGTCTATCAAACATTCTACATTACGCTCGATTTCTGAGGACCGCGACGGCACGCGTTAGATGCTGATGTCTTCAAGAATGGTGCACAGGTTGATGGGAACTCACCTCGAGGCAGAAATGCCCTGACGCGCACGACAACGCGTACATTGCCTGCACTGTCGACTGGTCTGGCAAAGGTCGATCGCAGCGAGGGCGTCGAGGCTGAGGAGCGGATCATGGACTGCATCGTGTTGGTGGTGGTGGTGGTGGTGGTGATGGCAGCAGCGGGCATGAGGGTTGGTTCGGGGGAAATGCCAATGAGCGTACTGAGAATGTCGTCAACAACCTCGCGATATCGTTGTCGTCGTGAAGAATGCATTGATTCCTCAGCCTCTGGTATTAATTATGCTGGTTCCATTTTCCATGGGTCCCAAACATTGCCCGGGTTGCACCTGCGTTCGTTCGCCTTTTGGTGGCTGGGACTGGGAGTTGGGATTAGCGTTGTTGACTTTTACAGGGGCTGGGGGTCAGCCATGGCCTATTCGGGGAGCCCTGACGTGTTTCCACAGCGATCCAGGCGCTTATCGATAAGGTGCCGACGACATCAAATGGCTGTCACATGTCAGTCAACCTTGGAACGAACTCACGAAGTTGTGAAGTGCACCGTACTCATCACCGTGGAATTCTCATCGGGCATTCACCTCAGCAAGAGCATGCAATTGCCATTCCGTGGTCCTTCCGAGCCTTGTTCGATGTCAGCTTGTTTGATGCAGACAGCGTCAATCCAAAGTCGCCGTGGAGATCCTCTGTGTCGTAGGCAGCGTGGCCAGCTGTACTCCTTAATGGAGTCTCAGTTACTTTGACCTCGATCCCGTCACACATAATGGCGCTTGTCATGGGAGGTGGGCCTTTGACACAGGAGACTGCTTCAATAGCCTGTGGATTGGTGGACAGGCTCTAGACTTGCATCGATGTGCGAATCTCGTCCTTCGTGCCGGGAAGCAGAAGGATGGTTCCTATCTGTCCATTTGGAAGGCGACTGTGAGTACCTGAGTCTTCCGCTGCAAGTATATATACAAGTGCCTAAACCAGTCTGCGAATTTCGATGGCACGTGCTTTATGCTTTATGTTTTCAGGAATTAGACCAGCAAGCGAGCATTGTGCCGACGCCGGATCCTGTTCTGCCCAGGCCGAGTGCGCACCACCTCCCGGCCATTAAGCCCCACCCGTATCTCTCAATCCAACCCTGGTAAGGCCCTGCAGCTCGCTCACCATTCCCGCCAAGTCTCACGAGTGTTTGTGTCGTAGTGGGGAGCTGTACTATAGTACCGCAATGGCGGGTTCACGCATCCTTAAAAGCGGGACTCTTCCCACAATTCCAGGCCCAATGCAAGGTTGGCCTCGTTATGGCACAAGCCGGACATGCTCTCACGCAATCGGCGGATGAGAGATAGATTTTTGACGTGCAGGATGTTGCTTTAGACCATGCCTGAAGGAATGGCATGAGGCATTGAAAGTAACTATGCTGCCCTTTTGCTTCTGCACCTCCTCTCGAGTTCATTTTGGGACTCTCATCGGCCACAGGAGCACCCGTTTTCTTCAAGGTCAAGCCATATTGAGACTGAGCTCCCGAAAATGGCAACAGATACGGTCCCCAGGCAGAAATGGTGGAAGATTCAATGGTACTCCGATGGTCAGCATATCCCGTGATCTGCGATGCGTCTCACATTCCATCTGGCACGCATTCAAGTCGCTGCACTTCATATGCGCTAGAAAAGGAAGGAAGTAACATACTGACCAATGAGGCAGATGACACTCCCGAGGAGCGTAAATTTATCATCAAGCTGGACCTGATCGTGGTTCCTTATGCTGTTCTTGCATACTGGGTAAAATACATAGGTTCGAAGCCATCCCCTCATGCTGATTGTGCCCAAGGCTAACCAAGTCTATCGTATAGACCAGGCCAACCTAAGTATGCCTTCCACATGACACCGTCACGAACCATCTTCTAATTACTACAGACAATGCCTACGTAGGAGGCATGAAGGAGGAGCTCGGGTTCGAGGGAAATGAGCTCGTGGAACTCCAGACCATGTACACTGTTGGCGCGGTTGTAGGCATGATACCGTTCATGTTTCTCTTCACCTACATCCCCATGTACTGGACGATCCCAGCCATGGATGTGCTTTGGGGACTCTTCACCCTCCTGCAATATCGTGCGCACTCGTTCGGGGAGATGGCAGCCTACCGTTTCTTGGTTGGCTTCTTCGAGGTACGTGTTGCACCCAAGGAGTTGGGTCACTGAGGATTCGCTAACTTATAGTCTCAGGCCGCTTTCTTCCCAGCCATGCACTATGTTTTCGGTAAGCCATATAATCCGAGAGCGGACCAAGTCGGCGAATAGATTTTGACCAGTGTCCCAGGTTCTTGGTATCGAGGTCACGAAATCGCCCGAAGAGGCGGCATATTCTACACTGGCTTGAATCTTGGAACTCTTACGGCCGGTCTCATCGCGGCAGGAGCATCACACCGTTTGGAGGGAGTCCAAGGGATGTCGGGCTGGAGATGGATGTAAGTGAACTGCTAATTCTCTGGCTGTGGTGATCATGGCGGATTGCCATATGCTAAGCTTGTCCCATCTTGCAGGTACATTATCTGCGCCATCATCACCATTCCTGTGGGCATTCTCGGCTATTTCTTGTTGCCGGGCACCGTCGAACAGCCAAACCGCTGGATCCTCAACGAGCACGACATCAAGATCGCCAAATCCCGGCTCGAGCGTGGCGGCCACGTCACGCGGGGCAAGTTCAAGCTGGGGCACCTCAAGAAGATCTTGCTCAGCCCACAGTTTTGGACCGTCGTCCTCGTGGACGTGCTCTTCTGGAACGCGGGCATCCACAAGAGCACCGGCAGCTTCCTCCTGTGGATCAAGAGTCTCGGGCGATACAGCTCGGCGCAGGTCAACGAGATGGGGACCATCGCGCCAGCATTGGGAATCCTGTACAACCTCGTGGCTTGCTTCCTGTCAGACTTGGTCCTGGGTCCAGCCTGGGCGATCACGTTCTCCTCGCTGTGGAACGTCGCCGGTCTGATCATGCTCGTTGTCTGGGATATCCCCGAGGGCGCAAAGTGGTTTGCGTTCGCGACCATGTACTGGTCCAATGCACTCTCGAGTGTCCTGCATGGCTGGGTCAACACCATCCTGCGAGACTCTCCCGAGCAGCGGTCCTTCACACTGGTCTTGATCACCATCATAGCTCAGTCATCGACAGCTTGGACGCCGCTTTTAACCTTCCCTACCGTCGAGTCGCCGAGCTATCCCAAAGGCTTCTCCTTCTGTCTTGGCTGCGCTGTCTCGCTGATCGCCGCTACCCACATCCTGGACGTTTACATCAAGCGCAAAGAGTAAGATCCCTTGACTTGAGAACCGCGAGCAAGTTGCTGACATCTGCCAACAGGAAAGCAAAGCTCGTACAAATCGAGAGCGACAGCGATCGCGGAGACAGTGTGAGAACCGCACCGGGGGTCGTAGCTAGCAAGGGGGCAAGTGCAGATATTGCTTCAGTTCACTAAAAGCGCGGCAAGTTGGTGCTGTACGTATGATGAATGTTACTTAAACAAAGGGAGAATTAGATCATTTCGGAAAGGGTGCGAATAGTTACAGCACCATGATTCAGTACCTAGGTGCTCGGAAGGGACGGAAATCTTGTGATGGCGATCAACGCTTGGAATTGCCTAATTCGGCACTTACACCAGCGATCTATTTTTAGATTCAGCGTGCGCGCAACCCAAACGACGTATCCGATGCAGTAAAGCAAGCCGGTATTGAGTTTCTCGGTTTTGCAATGCCTGACATACAATTCTCAACTTGGAGACACGATATCCAATACAATGACTTGCGGAAGCATTCACATTTCTTGCTGCAACGCTCGCACTACAAACCCACTCTAATCTGCGTCGCTACACTCGGCACCCCGGCCGCATTCATCGCAAAGAGGTGCCAGTATCCAGCAATCAAGACGCCCGGATCAGTAGGCAGTATGATAGTATACGTCAACCCGCTTGCAGTGGCCGTCAACGGCACCCGTCTCTGGTCTGTATTGACCGTATGCGTCGCCGATCCGTACCGGATTAAGGAGAATGTCGCCGCTACGCTCGTGGTGACGATGAGTGTAGCGCCGGCTTTGAGAGAGACAGGGCTAGCTGAGGTAATTGTAGGCCGGGTGGCTGCAGTGCCGTCTGCGTTGAAGAGGTAAGGAGGCCGATAGATCTGTGCGTCGTAGTGGTTCCAGCCTTTTCCTGAGATGCTGAAGGTGTTTAATGTCAGTACAGTATCCTTTCCAAAGGCTCATGTATATGAGACGTTTTCGAAGGCTGGGGTCTTGAGATTGATTACATACCAACTGACGGAATTAAGACCGCATATGCCCCCGCCTGCGGACAGAACGGTCGCATCGGGAAGCAAGATTGCACTGGAGTGGTAGGTACGCGGGACGGCGATGGAGGCCATGGTGGACCATGTGCTTGTCACAGGGTCAAAGAGCTCAGCGGGCATAGAAGCTGTAGCATCCGAGAATGGAAGGGCGTAGTACTGGCCGCCAACAACAAGCACTTGGCCATTCGGAAGGACAATACTGTCGCCAAAGGCACGGGGGTACTTCATGCTTGGAAGCTTTGTAACAGTTGGATTGACGTTCACGGCTCCCTGTGAGTGTATTAGATTTGCGTCTTGAACACACGATGACGAAGTAGTTGTTCCGTGCAGGGAAGAGGTCTTACTAGCTTGATAAGATGCGCATTCGTCGTCGAGTATGAATCCTGATAGCTAGGCGATCCACCAGACGTCAAGATCAAACCGTTCACCGCGTCGAACATAACCGCATTGCCGCACATAGAGTCAGGGTCTGCCGCTCGTGTGCCCGCTGCCTTCCAGGATCCGGTGCCGCTGACGTTATACCAGTTCATGGCGCTGCTGGGGCCAGCTTGGAACACCGAGTTGGCGGTCCAGGGGAAGAGCCAGGCGTGGTTGTCGGTTCTGAAGGCACCCTGGGCGTCTTTGGTCAGCATGGGCGTCACTGATGCGCCGGAGATGTTGGTCCAGATGTTGGTGGTGCTGTTGTAGATCTCGCCGTTTTTGCCGCCGTATCCGCCGCTCCAGGACCCTCCAATGGCGAAAATACGGCCGTCTGCGATGATGGTAGTGGATTGGTAGCCTCTACCGATGTTCACTGGATCAGGATTAGAATTGTGCGGCATTGAACGAACTGCCCAAGGAGATGACAAGTGGAGAGAAGAGAGAGTGTGGGAGACAACAGTGGTGGGTTGGTTGATTAATTTAGGGACATAAGGAAAGGACAGAAGAGAGGAAACTCAATCTTCACGTACTCTGTGCGCCAGTCACCCACGCAGAAGTGGCTGCGTTATAAATGCTGGTCTTCTTATTGTCGTTCCCTCCAGTCACCACAATCTTACCATTAGCATCCATGGAAATACCAGGGCAGAACATATCATGACCCGTATTCGACACGGTCACTTGAGATACAGCCTGCCCCGTCGGATTCCACGTTGCCGTCTGCGTGAGGCCCGTCCCCCCAGAGAAGAGGTACGGGCGGAAGGCGGACCAGAACACGACCGTGCTGTCCGTCCGCAGAGCAACAGCGCCGCCCACCACAGGCAGGACGATCGACGGGCCCCATTGACCTTGAGTAGTCGGTGGCGCCACGAATGAGGAGGCGGCTAGTGCGGGATTGGGGCTGTAGACGTTGAACTCGGCCATGCTGGAATACTGGTAGCCCAGTGCCTGCGCTTCGGCCTGGGACGTGAGCCGGACATATCTGGCCGTGGCGTTGGAGAAGAATATGTCCTTTGTCTCGGCGTTGTTCTGGAAGCTGCCAAAGGCCACTGGGCTGGTCCACGTCACGCCATCGTTGCTGAGTGTGATTGTGTGCTGGCCGATGTTTCCATTGGAGCCTCCAGTCTGGCGGGGAACGTAGGAGATGCCGTTGACGATGTAGCTCTTCAGCATGTCAAACTGGATGTAGTGAGGAAGGGCTGCTACGGTGGGTGAGTACGCCGTGTGCCAGAAGGTGCTTGTGTTGCCATCAATGACTTTCTGTGGCTCGTTGCCAGCTTGGTAGCTGTCTGTGGTGACATTCCAGCCGGTTCGAGTGATTGCTGTAGACCATGGGAATTGTGCTAGCCCGGGAGTGATGAGGAAGCATATTATACAGGCGACAAGAACGAGCAAAGTCTGCGGGGAGAACATCCTGGGTGCGTACGTAAACAAGGAGGACTTTATCAGATTCTCTGCAAGCTTCGAGCAATCGCGTGCTTGTGTCGATGCTTGGGGACTTAGCAAAGGCAATACTGTCCAATTCGAGAATGTGGTTCAGAAACTATTTACTGAGTGATCTTCGTTTCCTTTTGTAGTTGGGTTCATTCTGGATACGAGTCAATCTCACTTTTAGCAAGCCCACCAGCTCCATTTCGCAACCAGCTCTCATGATGGCCCATGGCAGCCCTCACCGTCTTTTAGACCTTTGATATTCTCCGAAAACTATTGATTTTATGCTTCTAGTGCCTTCTGCCTATTCCGAGTTCACCGGTTGTGTGGGAACAATATTGTTTGCTGAAAATGCAGGTGTTCTTGGTGTGTCTGCACGGTGATGATTTCTCAGCGGACATTTACGAGGGTTTATGTCTAGACGCTTACGTCTTCGACACCCATGGACGCTTGGCCAGTTAAACTCTTCGTTGTAAGCCGCAACCCTTAGCCTCATGCGACGCACATAAGCTGAAGAAAGACGATGTAACATCGATTAGGTATTTGATATTTGAGCCAGGAGAGGACTAGCTTTCTCATTCGGTGTCCATGAAGCACGCTTGATAAGAGTTGGTGGTGTTCAGGCTGGTCATGCAGCCTTCAGGGCTCTCCTTCACCTGATCAGGTATTTATGATGTACTTGTAGGGAGCAGAGGCTTGGAAGAGCAGTGGTAAGCTCAGCTGAAGCAGCGTGCCTGGAATCTACGGATGAGCCGGTGAAGACATTCGTCTAGGCAGTATTGGCACTTTCGGGCGGCGATTCTATAGCCAAATAACGGCAGTTTGACGAAAGTCAATACCTATTAGTAGGTATCCATCAGAATTGAGGGATTATTTCCAGAGCCAAGCTTTTTCCCACAGAATCCTGCGGGCTCGATTCACTTGTGCGCTTGTAGCAATACATGGCTACTCTCGACCATGACATAGCTGACATGGGCCGGATAATATGCTCCTACCTAGATGGTGTCTGACCTCTTGGTAATATGCAGCTAATGGGTTACGCTTCCGACTATTGTGCTTGGGGTAAACGATCCTTACAGCGTATCCGGTGGCGCGCAGCTCAGTGTCGGGGCACCGGGGTCACTTACACGTTATTGAGAAACGCACACTGCAAGTGGGAGTGATTTATTGAGTGGCTAAGATGAGTCTGCGCATCATTCGATCATGCTGGAGTTCTCGCAGCAGCACTCCATGGCGGGTCTGTCGGCCGCGCACAAAATGTGAACCGGTGCACAAAACCAGAATTCAGAAGATACAAGGAAAGCACTGGAAATGAAGCTGTATCGCGAATATCTACATTCTGTGCTTACTCTTTAGAGTCTGCATGAGATTTGTGCTATCCCCCCTGACGGCCCTCATACGGTTACTGGCATTTCTTATGGCATATGCCTGAGTCCACATCACATGCCATCATTGACATCTTGAAAGTTAAAGCGGCAAGCTCGGGAGTCAGGATCAAGGTCCCAGGCCAAATTCTGAGTCTATTCAACCTCAGCAGACTAATAGCGAGAAACTGTTCCAAAATCCGAAACATGGACATATGTAGAATACATAGCAGCAGTAATCTCACCAAATTAAAGAGCACCAAGACAATGGTTGTCGCTGTGGGACCCCAGGTTGTCTCGAAGAAACAGACCACACGCATCGTCTCCATGAGCCAGCCTGACATGTGAGATACAAGTACAGGGATCCCTTATCCCAATGTTCCTGTCCGATAAGGCGCCTTCCCGGACCCATAGCTGTCCTTTCCGAAGCACAGGCGCATCTTCACAACAATCCAGCTTCACTCAAACTCTCTTTGCGCCAGGAACTATATCTTCCATTGACACTGACAGTCTCTGCTCCAACTTGTCAACTCACCTTGCGCTATCGATTGCTTTCCCCAGCAAACACTCGACAACAACCTGCCGCGTACCCTCAGGAACAACAAAGATCACCAACCTCACATCGCATAGCACAAAGACCGCAACCATGGCTGAAGTTGAAGAGACCTTCACCCTCCTCCCTCTCCACATGGACCCAAAGTCCAAGTCCATCTCTTCGCCACAAGCCTCGCGTGCCCTCGCTGCCGAACTCGAAGCCCTCGTGCGTATCTCCCCATTGAATCTTTGCCCTTGCCCCACTCGCAACGAACACCCGCCGTTCGCATCTACTGCCAACACACACCTACCAAATGAAACCAGCTAACACCACCTCCTCCTCAACCAGAACACCCTCCACCGCTCTCTCCACACCCTCGACCCCCCTCTCACCGTGCCCCCGCCGCCCGTCCCCGTCAACCCCAAGCGGTCCGCGCAGATCAAGAAGCTCCGCGAGACGGGCAACGACACCTTCAAGGCGCAGCGCTACGCCGAGGCCATCAACTACTACACGCTGGGCCTGAAGATGGCGCTGACGCGCCCGACGTGGGAGCCGTCGGGCCTGCTGCGCGACGAGGCGGCCATGCTGTTCGCCAACCGCGCGCAGGCGCACATGGAGCTGCGCGACTGGGTCGCCGGCGCGCTCGACGCCGAGTGCAGCGTCGAGGCGAAGAAGGTCGGCAACCCGAAGGCGTGGTACCGCCGCGGCAAGTGCCTGGTGGAGATGGGGCGGGTGGAGGAGGCGTGGGAGTGGGTGGGCAAGGGGCTCGAGATGGAAAGTGAGGATGCGGAGTTGCTCAAGTTGTTGAAGGAGGTGGAGGGACGATTGCCGAAATAGGGAGGGGGGACGGGGGGGGGGCTAGATGGAAGGAAGCAGCTGGTCGTTCGTGGTGTTTAGACGGACAGCGTGGGATGGGCGAACGTCTCTGATGAGCGTTTAAGGGGATAATGGGCTTGGTGCAAAGGAGTGGGGCGTTATTACTGGGTACTGTCTATGGGACTTTCCCTCCTTCCTCGTTGGTAGAGGACATTATTAGAGGGCTCCAGCATATATCTGTGTCCAAGGCACCAGCTGATGCTCCCAGAGGCATCGAATATTGGTCAACAGCTTTACATTTCAAAAAAGATACACCAAGATCGCCCTTTGCTGTTCTCATTCTAGAGTTGAACTCCTCACTCGGTACATAAACAGAACCCGCAACAAAGAAAAGAGACCCGATATTCAAAAGTCGACCGACCGGCCCCATATCCCGAAACCGTATGGATTGAAAAGAGACGCCTGGGGCAAAGCATCTTCTTGCCCACCCGTCGCAACAGTACTTCTTCCCTTAACACGTGGTATATCCTTGCTGGTCTGTCCCTTGACCCAAACCCCATATGCGATGCAATCAATACTCCGTCCTTCTCGGGCCTTTCCCCCGCTGTCTCGCTCCCATGCAATGTTCGATGGTGGACGTCTTGTGTCGTTGCCAGTGCCTTGCTGTTGAACAAACATGTCGTCTCATATGCCACCGTTTCTCTTGGCCAGTAGGCATCCCAGCCCCACCCCTCCTGTGAAGAGCCGTTTGACCTGTTGGGAGTGTATTCCAGGGCCCTGGATACTGTCGGCATGCGGGTGGTGCTCCGCAGCCCGCCATGGTCCGATTTAATTTCGTAGTGTTTTGAATTTCCAATTTGTCCTTCTCAACCAATATTTTATGCCGCCGCAGCCGCGACTTTCTCTCCCTCCTTCTCGCTCATAATGTTTGGTGTAGTGCTGGCTCTCTTCCTCGGGCGCATAACGGCATCTTGGCTGCTCATGCGCCTCCCGAGTGCGCGGTCCAGCTTGGCACCGAGGGCCAGCTTCTGCAGGTTGACTCGCTTCTCCTCGTTCAGCTCGACGCGTTGCTCGCGCAGCTTCTTGGCGTTGTCGTTGAGACGGTCGATGGTCTCGCCAATGCTCTGGAGCTCGGCGGTGGCGCTGTCGTTGGAGAGCATGGTGGTATTGGACAGCATGCTGTACCTGGAGTTGCGGGTTGCAGTGCGGGTCTGTGATTGTTGTTGGGACTCGTCAGACATGTTTGCTGTCAAAAGATTTGAAAAGAGCCAACTGCAGTGGTTGTTGGAAGGGGCTGTTGGTGGATTGTTTGTTTGTTTGTGTGAAGAAAGGTAAACACGGTGATGTTATACAGTACAGGGTGCTTAATTTTGGGCGCATGAAAGATGATATGGGCTAATTTGGGACAATGACGGAGGATTGGACAGGTGAAGCTCAAAGACGAGCATCAAGGGATACGTTTGGGCCAGGGGAATGTGTGTCTCCTTGGGGCAAGCGCCTCGGCATTGTAACCAAATGGCCCGCCCCAAAGCCATCATTTTTTTATTTTTTTTTGTGAAAGCAAACCTTGCCGCCCCCCAGTTGGTGAGAGATGCGATAGCCTGCAAACAAGGGCACACGAGGCAACAAGGAAGAGTGGAGGGGACAATCAGTGGGACTGTGACGTACCGAAGGAGCCATGATTGGGCGTGAGGATTCCAAAGAGGCAGGCATGGCTGTGTAAGTACAGTAGACCTGTGGATGTGATGGGCGATGGAAGTATCGTGGTGAGGGCGTATTCCTCCGAGTGGGTAAAAAAGTTGGTAATAGAATGGCAAGGCAAGAAGATGGCGGGCGGCGGTTGTGGCAATGATGCTGAAACAACAAGAAACGAAGTGGTTCCTCGGAGCCGGAGAGCGACGGTTGAGTTCCACGGCTGGCGACAAGAAGAGGGAGAGAAACCGGTCTGACAAATGAGGGACCCAATCTCGTGGAGATTGAACGAGGGATCGGCGAAGGAGAAAAGGCTGGCTGAAAAGTCGGGCGGCCTAAACAGGATGGATCCTCGAGAGGAGACGCTGGCAAATCAACCGGATCTTGGTTTGTCCTTTTGTGATTTGCAGGAAAGAAAGCGATTGTACTGTGTGTATTTGGCTTGTGTGCTGTTTCCGGACTCGCGCGGTGGTGTGTGTGTGTGTTGTATAGAAGAACCTCTTTGATATTCCGTGCAGGTGAGGCAGCGCGCGCGTTGGTGATTGCAACGTTTTGTTGATATGTTTTCTTGCCGTCGTCACTCTGTGCCCGTGAATTGGTGTATGAATGAGTGGTTGAGGCCTCGCACTCCGGAAAAGAAGGGGAAAGACAGGAAAGAAGTGGAGGATTCCCGAGGCTGCGTGTGGGGAATCGGAAAGGGAAAGGCATGAAACTTGCAGAGCTGCAGGTCCCAACGCCTGGAAACTGTGCACGGACACTGTGGTCGCAGCTAGCTGTCAGGCAGGCAGTCTGTCAGTGTCAGGGAGGTTGCATAGGTAGCACACCAGTCTGGGCATCAAATGTCCAGAGGATTGACCACTGAGTCACTGCTCTGCCCAAGGAGGCGGGAGTGCGTGGCAGGGAGAACATGAGGTAACAAGGGTAACCCTTAAAAGCAGGGGGGCAGCCTTCACCTGTGCTGGACGCTAGAACGTGCCCAATTTAGCCTGGATCCCACCGTGGACCTCACTGTCCTACGCCCGCAGTGCTGCGGCCATTTTCAAGCCTCTCAACTTGCTGTTGGGAACTTGGAGGAGGGTTGCCGGGGGGGGGGGGGGGAAAGGGGGGGGGGGCCCAAAACCCCGGGGGCCCCCCCCTGAAAACCGGGGAC